>JAIZPF010000003.1:95475-136577 GCA_020509355.1 Blechomonas ayalai | reverse complement strand
CACACACACACACACACACACACACACGGGACAATAGGCGAGGTTGAAGCGGGCAAGACAGTCACACTACCGCGTCTGCTGTTGAGGGAAGTACACTGGCACAGCAGGCCATTCAGCTCACCATTACCGTACAATTGCGCGGTTGCGTTCGCACCGTTTTAGCCTGTTCTGTATGCTTGAACTACACTTTAGTGTTCATGCGTCTGTCAGTTACTTTTCTTTTCTCCTCTCACGTTAGTAAGCTGGCCCACGGTAATGGGCGACCTTCCCATTTGAAAGCATAAACCTTCTCTTATTACTTTCCTTTTCCCTCGGTTGTGCAACGTGTAGCTATTTAAAAATACAACCGTAATAAAGTACCTAGCTCCTGATTATCAAAACACTAGAGCGGATGCGCATGCACACAATCCCCAGGCGACTGTAACCGCCCAACAGCACACCACATCACATACGTTTATAATAGAATGATTACGTTTGCTGCGTAGCGTGCTACTCGTTTTTTCGGGTTTTACTACCCACACCACTAGCACAACGTAGAAAAGAACTGATTGAATGTTTAAAAAAAAAAAAAACTGAAAGGAAAAACGTTTTGAGATGATGATATTTGCGCGGGCATCCTTCCAGGGGTTCCCTCATACCGTACTCTTCTCACACGCAGACGCCGGCGTCGCCCGGTAACACAGTGTTCGAAAAGATCAAGTCCACAACGGAGCCCAGAGTCGATCCAATCGTGGCGTACAGAGCGCCAATATTCATGCCAAGCTCCCTGCGGTAGTGCCAGCGACGAGCAAGTTCCTTTCGCTTATTCTGCATTCGCGTCTGGGACTCACTAGTGTCGAGTAGCTGCGTGTCGTCCGTTGTCGGTTCCCGGCACACTGTGGCACGCTGATCTTCCGTTGGCGTCGCCTGGCAAGAGGTCTGCAGTTCAATTTCCTCTTCTTCCTGCATTTTGTCACTGCGACGGAGGATAAGGTAAAAGACATTCACATATGAGGCACCACCAAGTAGACCCACAAATACCATCCATCCAAAGAGAAGAATGGCCAGACCGAGCTGTGTACGCTCAACGGTGGAAGAGATGAATTGCAGCTTGGCTTGCAACAACCACCCAATCGCGTTAGCGACCTGAATAATGGAGAGGACCCCAACGGCGCTGATCTTGACACAGAGGAGCGAGCTGCGGGAGATAAGCACGCCTACCTGGTAGCACACTTGGGAAATGACGTAGGCGTGCTTTACCCAGAACTTGTCCGCCCACGCCTTTTTGCAGTAGAAGCTGAAGGGGGCCACAAACTGCGCTGCGTATTCAGCCACATAGACCACAGCCAAGTTGAAGAAATACCACAGCATGCTGTTATGCATGAGTATCAAGTCGTGACGATTGGAGTGCCACCACCGTCGGAGGGAGGACACGCACAGGCAGCCGGCCTTGCGTGTAGAAGTGTCAGCGCCGTCCCCCTCCTCGATGGTGTACAATCCCTCCGTTTCTGTGTACGCGGGCGGCTTAGGGATTGCTGACCATGAAGTGCCAAAGATGTTCGGTAGCATTCTTATGGCAGCCACTTCATCCTCCCTGATCTGCGTCTCAACAGGGGTATGACACTTAAAGGAAGGGTTACAGGATTCAACACTCTGGTCTGAGTCAACCGTATTCTGCGTCGGCACAACCATACCCACCATGAAGGCAACCCAGTAGATGACACAGAAAGGCATGCTGGCGAGGAAGATGACAGCGTAAGACAAACCTGCCTCTCGCAGCGCAATGTACAGCAGTGCGGCAGCCACACCCGAAAGACCTGTTCCAGAGCTCCATGCGCCAACCAGTGTTGCTGGATAACGCTGTATAAAGCCCAGAATCGCACTTTCGCCGTAGCTGCAGGCGGTACCACTCACCAGGACGCCGAACAGCATGACGATAAATGAGGACACATTATTATTGCCTCCCATCGGTCCTGAAAGTGCAATCAGCAGGAGCCCAAACAGTGTCGAAACCGCCATGATGGTAATGCGCACGTTATACGACACACGAGTGAAGACAAAGGCGTTGGCAATACGTGCCACGACACCAAAGAAAATATTTGCCCAGGAAATCAGTGCGATGTAGGACTTCATACCGTAGCCGGTGGCCATGTCATTGGCAGCGGCAACCACCAGGCAGTAGTGGAAGTTGTTGATCATGCCCAGGACCCACAGTGAAAAATTAAGCCGCATGTTGTACGGTGCGTAAAGCTGCTTCAATTTCTCTTCAACATCTTCGACCTCATGTCTTCGGCTCTCCTCCGCCACCAGCATCTGCCCTTCAACGGGGCAGGAGACCTTCGCGGCCTCCTCTTCATCGCGTGTGCGCGACATCCGTTGGGAACACCCGTTTACAGACAAGCGTACAGAATGGTAAACGCCTTGTTGGTGCTTCTGATTGGTTAACTTTTTCGTTTCCGATCTCACCTTTCACTCCTTGAGCTTCTTGGGTTTTCAGAAGTGGTTCTTGCGGAAAGTTCAAGAAGCATATCCCGAGTTTAAAAAAAAAAAATCGATGAGGGGGAGAGGGAAGTGGGACGCCGCAGACGGCAGCAGCACCGGTATTCATCGCGAAGAAAAACCGGCACAGTAATGCCCCTCTCTTTCGCCGAATGAACTCCACATCGTTCGGCATAGGCCAAGGCATGATCCAACTTTGCACGGTCACTCCCCGATACGCACCAACCGTGTCGCATTGCTACCCCCCACCCCTTCCTAACTGTGTTCACACGCACACTACATCCCATCTCGGAGCACATCCCAATAACGAGCCCGCCCCCCCGCAACACACAAACACACACCCCAGAGCAAGACCTGAGGTAGCAGGGAGTGGCACGCGTAGGTTAGCCGCACATTCACGAAACACACGTACACCCAGAGTGCAAAAAAAGAGTTGAGATGGAGGTCTTACTGCTGCATACGCCCTATGTGATACGTCGAGGCAGTGGCTGCATTACCAGCACAGATCCTTCCCTACATCTCTGCCTTGTATCCAACGTAGTTGAAGGGAGTAATCGCCAGCAATTCCTGGCGCACACCATCACTGATGCCATGAAGGTCATCAATAAAATTCTTAACAGTTTCCTTTGTTACATGCTGATTACCACGCGTGAGGTTCTTTAGCGCCTCGTAAGGCTGTGGATAGCCCTCCCGCCGCAGCACAGTTTGAATTCCTTCCGCGACAACAGCCCAGTTGCGACTGAGGTCCGCTTCGATAGTCTCCTTGTGGACTACCAGTTTGCTGAGACCTCGGTTGATGGAAGCGAAGGCAACAAGTGCGTGGCCCAATGGTACACCTACGTTGCGAAGGACCGTACTGTCTGTCAGGTCTCGCTGCAGTCGGGAAACAGGCAGCTTGGCCGAGAAGAAGTGCAGCAGCGCGTTGCTTAGTCCCAAATTACCCTCTGCATTTTCAAAGTCAATGGGATTCACCTTGTGCGGCATGGCACTGCTCCCCACCTCACCCGCCTTCACCTTCTGGTAGAAGTAGCCCATGCTGATGTACTGCCAGGTATCACGGCAGAGATCTAGGAGGATGGTGTGCAATCGGGCGCAGGCATCACAGGTGGCAGCCATGTTGTCGTAGTGTTCAATCTGCGTCGTGTACCGCTGCCGCTGAAGACCAAGGTACTTGGATAGGAAGAGCTCGCCGAATTGCACCCAGTCTACCTCGGGATAGGCACACTTGTGGGCATTGAAGTTGCCCGTGGCGCCTCCAAACTTGCCACTGGGGGGGATGGCTACCAACAGCTCACGCTGCCTCTCTAGACGCTCAATCCACACCATGTACTCCTTGGCAAGGTTTGTAGGGGAGGCAGGCTGTCCATGCGTACGAGCCAGCATAGGTACATCCCACTCCGGTAGCTTGGCTTTCAGCGAAAGGATCATTGAATCCAGCTCAGGTAGATAACGGTCCTGCATGGCATCGCGAAGCAGCATAGGGATAGACGTATTGTTAATGTCCTGGGAGGTGAGCCCAAAGTGAATAAACTCCACGACCCCCTCCAGCCCGCAGGTAGCCGCCTTTTCTTTGAGGTAGTACTCCACCGCTTTGATATCATGATTCGTCGTCGACTCGATTTCCTTAATCCGCTCTGCATCCTTGGTGGTAAAGTTCTCGTACGTACACGCCCGTAATGCGGTCAGCTGCTCCTCCGTCACCCCGCGGAGCTGCTTAATCGCCCCCACTTCCTTGCACAGTGCTACAAGGTACAAAACCTCAACCTGCACACGATACTTGAACAACGCATACTCCGAGAAGTACGCACGAAGTTGGGTAGTACCACGTTTGTAGCGGCCGTCGAGGGGGGAGAGAGAGTATAGTGGACCATCTGTGTCCAACTCGACGGGCACAGCGTGAGAAGTGGTGGGGACATCACCGTGTAACATGGATGAGTCGATAAGTACGAAGGAGCAGCAAAACAAAATGGAGTAGAGGGGTGGGTTCTGTACACAGCCCTTCCGCTCGCGTCTTTGTATACTGCCTTGCTTGCTGTGGGTAGTGTTTTGAGATTGATTGGAACGAGATCACCGGCGTACCGCTACAACCTTACGACCCAGCTTGACTGTGGTTGTTTCTTTTTCCCCGTTTTTGCTGAAATCCGAGTGCCATTCATCGAGAGGAGTTGCAAGGACAAGGCATGCTAGTGAACCTACATACGAGAAGCAATCCGTGGTGCCCCATCGCACCCTCCTGTGCTAATTATCACACATACTGGCACGCCTATTGGCTATGAAAGAAATGAAGTAGGTCATCGCGTCTACCTCCACCCACTTTTCAGAACCCATTACGCTACCCCACCGTGAAACGAGGGGTGGGCGTGGAAAAATAATCATATCTGCGCATGGACTCACAAGGGAGGGGGTGTCCCCCGCCCTCGCCTCCGACCGACTGCAGCCCACGTTGCTCATCAGTACACAAGCACACCCTCTGTCCCATCAACAAACACATCAGTGGGAGCCCATTGCATCAGGGTCACGTACGTTAGTTTGGCAAGTGCCCCAAAGTCCTCCGGCTCACAATGAGGAGTGGTGGAGCACTGAAGGAAAAAGTCGTCCGGCAGAAGATGCAGATTCTTGTTCGCCTCGGTCTCCTCCACGCGGCTCCAAGCATTACCGCGGCGGAGCAGCAGAGGGAAGAACTGCGTCACACGACGCGGTTCACCGCCGTACCAGTTTTGAATAACCCGAAGGCACTGTTGCACGTACCAGGCAAGCGACACAGACAAGCAATACGGTACCCTAGCCTGACCGCATTTTCGCCTAGCGCTACTCGCCTCATCAATCGGCTGAACACTTAGCACTCCCCGTGCGTCGTCGTTCACAGCCTCAGCTACCACGCATGTAGAGACAACGTTATCACTAACCACAAGCTCTCCTTCCCATTCCGTCGGGCAGATCCACCGATTGCTTCCAGACAGAAGAGGCCGCAGCCGCTGCAGTGGGTAGACACGCGTGCCAGGCTTCACCTGCACCGGCCAGCACAAGCCTGTCCTCACGCTCAGCAGCAGCCCCCAGCAGACGGCGAAGGCGTAGAGGTGGTGACCAACGCTATCCCTGCTCCACTTGTCCATCCGCGTGTTGAAGGACCAGAAGCACATCCCATCCTCCCGTAAGCGATGATCCAGGGATACGCAACAGGCGTCGCTTGCCTGCCTATCGCTGAGAAGCGCTGAGAGAGGGGCCTGTGTGGCCAGCAAGTCCACCGGCTCCCTGTGCTCGTCGTGTTTAGCGGGAGTCCATCCTGTCTCATTAAAGAATGCGCGGAATATGTCGCCAAGGATACCGGCAGCGTACTGCTTCATGCGTATGCCACCCACCACATACCACTCCGCACTTAGAAGAGGGTAAGATGGCATCTCACCCTTCTCGGCCCTGTGTGAAGGAATGCCAAGCATCGTGTACAGTTGCTGCATCGCTAAGCCCACATGGTCGCGGCACTCCTGGCCATCAGATTCCTGGTGTGTCTGCGTAGCCTCGTAGTGTGCAGCGACGGCGTGCAACCACGCAGGAATAGCAGCTTCCCAAAGTAACTGATGCACCGCCTCGACACAGCCCTCTCTCTTATCCAAATGCGCCAAGGAAGCGGTGCATGTGGATCGGCACAGTTGCAAGAATTTCTGTTGGGCCTCTGACCTGGCTCCATCTTGTGGGGAGCCCAGGTCCTCTTTCTTCCAATGCTCGTGTAAACTTATTCGACAAGCAACCAGCACGCATGAAGTGGCATCGGGACTGAGCAGAAGCGTCTCCTTTGATCCACACACCTCGGCGCCACCTCCAGCGTCGACAGACACCCCTAGACCCAGCTCAGATTGTAAAATGGTGATCACTCCTCTTTCTGCACCTCCCTGAAGATCCACCGTAAGCATGCCCCGCGTACCACTCGCTGCGGGTGATGAGTGATCCGCGGATGCCAGCGATAGGGGAGGCGGATCAAACGTGTTGCGAAGCGGTTTACCCCTTTCTACCTCCGCTGCATTTTCATTAAGTTGCTCGTGATGCCACTGCCTCACAAATGCCTCTGGGGTGCACAGAAACAGACAGGGAAATGGGTACGTCCGCTCGGTCGTGGCCTGCTGGGTGGCCCCAACAGGGGATTCAGCCTCGGCCACCCCCTCGCCAGAGGTCACTACATGGTCACTTTCTTGCAAAAGAGCATAGCGATACTGCACCTCCTCCAGTACCATCACCACGTGATCGAGGAAGGCCATGTCATTGTCGGTACGCTTTGCGCAGGCGCTGATGCTTGCTGTCTCTCGGTCCCCAACGTTGCAGAAACGCATCGTCCGCTGCACCTACAGGAGCTCCTCTTAGCAGGGTCAGGCCGGACAAAGATAAATTGTGCCCAACGTAGGTCAAGCTGCGGAGGAAAAAGAGAGTCGACGACACATCAGACAAAGGAAAAAAGAAGAGGCATCAACCACGCAGCAGTCCACCCACATCCGATATCCCCTACAGCGCACGGAACAACACCAGCATCTCCCTAGCGCACTCTCCCACTGCGATGGAGCGGAGGGGTCCTAGTGGCACCCCAGCCTCCTTCGGTAACGCTTCCTTAAGAAAAACAAGAAACAAAAAAATTGAGAGTTGCGAGAATCGCTCTCAGTGCAGCATCCCGTCCAGGGTCAGAGGTGGTTACTTGCGGAATGGGTACGTGACCATTGAGCCTAACTCGAGGAACAAATTATCCCGCCAATCGGCGTAGACTCCTTTGGTACGCGTACCTTAGCTCTTAACGACGGCGGCGGCGGACCATCGTCTTCTTCTTCTTGGCCTGGAAGATGATACCGTCGTGAACCTTCTCGAACCACTTCATGGCCTCATCCTTGGTGACGCGGTGGGCGTACCCAACAGAACTGCACTTGCGCTTGCGGTGCGCCACACGCTCACCACGGCGGCCGAGGACCACGTAGAAGTCCATACCGTAGATGCCCGTGGAGGGATCGTACTTGATGCCAAGATCGATGTGCTCGCTGATGCCGAAGCCGAAGGAGCCGGTGCTGGAGAAGTTGTAGCTCTTCAGCTCAAACTCCTTAACCTTGAGGCCCTTCTCCAGCAACTCCTCAGCCTTCTTGCCACGGACGGTGCAGTGAACAGCGATCTTCTCGTTACGGCGGATGCCGAAGGTACGCACGGTGAGACGAGCACGGGACAGCACAGGTGTCTGCTCGCACAGCTGCTCAAGCACCTTGGAGGCACGCGTGAGGCGATCACCACTCTCACCAACGCAGATGTTGATGCAGAGTTTCTTCACAACGATCTCCCGCATGGGGTTCGCAGCCTTGCTCTCAGCGACCATCTTAGCGGAGGTGCCTTGTTACGTAAAGCTCCTTCTCACTGCAGAGTGTCACCGAAGAGGAAAAGAAACAGACAAGATGGTCAAAAAGGGCGAGAAATGATTTTGGTAGTGCACATGTCAATGGACATAAACGCCCTGCACGTATTTGCCGGCACGTAAACACGCACGCGCACGTCCAAAAATCAATCGCTGAGGCACGTGTGCTCTAGCGATGGTGCCCTCCTCCACGTTGTCGCCATGCAATTTAGGGTACAAAACGGCTCCACACCCTTGACACGTCATCTCACAAAATCCCATGGTCCCAACCCTATATAACGAATTGTATATGCGGAGGAAATGGTAGGAGACGGTGGGATTCACTGCGGGTGGGGGGGGGGCACCCCCCCCCTTCGAAAAGCTCAGAGCAGCACACAAGCCCTTTGCCTCCCACCCTCCTTCCGTCACACACAAACCTGTTGGCAAAGTGTGTTTGGGTGGCACTCATGACATCATGGATAGCACGCACACGCACAAACACACACAGCGCAATGTATCTGCAGGCTCCTCCCATCACTGGCCATGATAGAGAGTCTGCACTGTCATGGAGAGATGAAGGGCGTGCCACGTATTGCACACTGTTGAGAAGCAGTATAACTGCTGCTTACGTGAACATAGGGACGATGTGTCCATGTGCGCCAAGGACACCATCATGTGTGGCACATCACGAGCAGGTCGGTTTTGCATCCCGCACGAGGAATGCCCCTCCCCTTCCAACTCCACCAGATCCACTGCCTCATGCGAATGAGAGACGTGGTGCTTACCCGTCTGGAAGATGAGTACACAGCCAGTCTAAGCCTTCAAACAGCCCTTGTCCGTTGTGCGCCGAACAGCCTTGCACGAACCACTTCTTTCCGGCTAGCAGAGGGCCAAGGTCATTCGCCCCCATGCGACGGAAGCCCATCATCTCTACTATCTCCGCCGGCGTCATATGGTGAGGCAGGTCCTGCTTGTTGCACAGCACAAGGATGGCCGCCTCTGACAACTGCGGCTCTTTGAGCAGACTCTGCAGCTCGCCCAGCACATCCTTCATGCGTGCACGGTCATTACTATCAATAACAAAGATCACGGCATTCACGCCCTCGTAGTAGTGCTTCCACAAAAACCGCAGCCGTTGTTGGCCACCAATGTCCCAGACTTGGAAGGTGACATTGCCGTACTCCACCGTCTCCACATTAAAGCCAATCGTGGGGACCGTCTCCCGCACCGTGTTGAGCTTCAGTTGGTCCAGTATGGTCGTCTTTCCCGCCGCGTCAAGGCCTACCATGGCTATGTTGGCGCTCTTTTTGCTAAAAAGGTTCTCGAACCAACTCATAACGTTCCCCATGGTGGTAGTTAAAGGAAATTTCTAGCTACGTCAAACCTGATTCCCCCTCCCCCCACTGCAACACGATCCCACCGTGCGGAACGCTTTAAAAGATAAGGGGGTCCTAAGCTACGCTGAGCCCGCACTGTGTGATTTACTCTGCTACAACAACGCGCACGGTAAAGGGGCGAATGCCTGTGCTTTCCTCTCGTTGCCGCGCTGTCACTATCAGCTCGTTGCACTTGCTAAGGTAGCAAAAAGCAATGTGTATGACTTCGAAGGGCCTGGAGTGGGTTTCTCCACCCCTTAGTCGACACTACAGGTGCTGACTCCTTCCCCTTGCAACACGAAAAGCGGAAACTGTCGAGGCGGCAATGCCTACTTTAGCTACTGAAGCATTAGCCATCGTTGCGAAAGATCAGAGGGGAATAAAAGGAGCTTTGAGTTTGCCCATGATGTGATGTAGAGAAACCACACATGACCTATCGCACGGGCCCTCCTCTCCCTCTCTAGATTTCCTTACGCCTCCATCGCGCTCAAACTCCCTCACGGTTAAGGCTCAAGTGCTCTCCCCCTCACCTGGTGCGCTCCTCGCGCCATAGTTCTCCCTCCTTCCTCGAAAAAAGGGCGGATGGGGGCCTCCTTCTGGCTTATACGTGTGCATTAGGGGTACAAACGTACTTAAAGGTGTTACAGTGCTTAATAGAGGTAAGATAGAGTACAGGAGTACATGAGGAGGAGAAGTTGTGAGCCACACGGAAGGGTATCACCCTCACCCACCCCCCAAACGACGTTCGCTCTCCTCTGTCATGCCTTCTTCTTAGCGGCCCGCTTCATCGCCACTTTGCTGCCACTAGAAACCATGCGTGTAGCCTTGATGGACGAATGGCCGATACTCTTCACCTTTTGCGTACCGCCCACAGCAACGGCAGTGCTCTGCTTCTTCGCCCGCTCCATACTCCTGATGCGCGGGGGACTAGTCGCATCCTCCTGTCCGCTAGCACCCTTGACGGCCGTGGAGGTGTTGGACTTACCAGCCGCGGTTCTGGTCGTCTTTGTAATCGTCGGGGCTGAGATCTTGCGAGGAGCGGAGTCTTCCAAGCCGAAGACGAATTCCTCCATATCGTTCACGCTGGCGCCGTTGCCCTCCGCCTCTTCATTGGCGTCCATGGACTCAGAGGCTCTGGCGGCCGCCTCACGAATGCTCCGCTCAGTCATGCGCTCTACATCAGCCTTGGTAAGGCCATGCCCTGCCACAGGGGCATCCGCATCAATCGTCTCGTACTGCACTGTCATCGGATGGGGAGCATTAGGATCGGACTTTCCATAGAAATTCGTCGTGGGTGGACGAAGCACGAGCGGCTTCTTGAAGTTGTAGTCAACGTTGTTGCGCTCTAGTCGGCCACTGTTGTTGAGGTCTTTACGTGTATTGGGTACCCTGGGATCTACCTCAGGGTTCACGAAGTGGAAGCGTGTCTCCGGTTCCTCCGGGGGCACTGCACTGATGCCACCTTTAACTGTCAACTCCAATTTGCGATGTAAATTCTTAATCCGCTTCGAAGTGTTACACGCCTCCGATTGAGCGCGCTGGCGGCGATGCAACTTCTTCCATTTCGAACGCGACGACTTGGCCATTTGAGAAAACAAGATAAGCTACAGGGCCGAAGCAGCCACCCAAGTGTATGGGGTTAGGCTTGTCTTGTATCTGAGCGCTCAATAATGGGAAAATGAGGAGCAATCGACTGACATGCACAGCAGAAAGTAGTACCTCGGATAGATTCCACCCTCTCCCACACACAAGCATTCATCTACTGCATCAGCAATGTTTCACAGCAGGTTTTCCCACTACAGTAATATTGACATGTTAGCCAGTCTTCCTGTAAGTGGAAATGTACAGATACTTTTAGGAGGACCTGGGATGTCTACAGGCAAATACTTCTAGGAGATGAAGTTATGCATGGGCTCGGCTCATTTCAGTAGTTTCCTCACCGACAGGAAAGGCATCCTATGGACATAGCCCTTTTCACACTACCCCAGTCATCCCTTCACACAGCATTCCCTGTATATGATCGTGCAACCTTCAGCGACACCTTCACTACAGTGCATGCGTTCCTATGCCTCATCGGCACCACCACCAACAGAGAGACCTCCCCCACCCCCTTCCTACTCTCAAAAGAACAAACAGACATCAACAACCGAGTCACATGCGCTAGTCACTACATTTCCTTCTCGCACTCATCGCCGTTTCCCTACACGCCATCAATCTCTAGAGCGCAAGAATCACAACAACCATTGGATCAGAAAAAAAATGGCATGCATGAATCTGCCGCCGTGGGAGGCCGCGTGTGAGATTACACATGTGCCCCCCCCCGCTCCTACAGGCGCCCGCGGTAGGCCACCTCAGCATGTTCATCACACGCATGATACGGCAGTCGATATCTGCGAAAGAGGCATAAGCACGGATATCAGAAGAACAAACAAAGAGAAAAAGGAAGAAGTTGGTGATCTGTGTGGAAGGTGCCGGCGGAGCACTTGCAACCTTCTCTATCTGTGGTTCGTGCACCAGGTTCCATAGGTGGCACACCTGTTCAGTGACATACCCTACGACCCAGAAGGGGGCGCTGTACCGTTACACGTGCCATCCCCATCGCTGTTTTTCGTCACGCATGATGATGCAGAGTTGGACGACGTAAAGGGCGGAGAGGAAGGATTTCCGTCTACAGTCGTCCAGACCGAGGTGCCTTGAGGGGATCGTGGGGCCACGGCTGTTGCTGGTGAACTCTGTGGACTTGCACCTCGGTGATGCTGAGTGTGATGCTTGGCGACCTTTGCGCTAGTCGGATGCGCGTGATGGTCAGTCTGGCTGGAAGCTCTCTGCTTAGACTGAGGGCCGCCGGGATACGGTGAAGGCTGGTACTGAAGAGCTGGATGGTGGGAATAACGCCATTGAGTAGACGACTCGGCGCACGGATCATGGGAAAATCTAGCTCGCCCACTGTTATCCTGGGCCGCCATGGTTGCGGCAGAGCGCCTGACGTGGGGTGAATTTCTCGGATTGCCACCACGCGTGCTAGAGTCTATATCGCACCTGTCCGCTACCATGCCGTCCTCGCCTTGTCCAAGCGTGTAGTGTCCCCCATTAGCGTACGGGCCCGCGTGTTCGTTCCTAGCAGGAAAGTTAGCCCCTCGGGCGAGCGGTGAGGCGATCCAATGTCCAGCGTACGGTGGATGTTGAGCATGTGGGTGCTGCGGTGGAGGCTGCTGCCGAGGGGGATAACAAGGGGACTGAGTGGAATCGCGGTTACCCCCCCTTTGTCTGGCGTGCGGCCTCGTGGACTGTGCTTGATAGTGCGAGTTGTTGGGATCGTAGTAAGGTTGGTAGCCAGTTAAGAGCGGCGGGAAGGGTGGTTGCCCCCAGAAAAACTGCTGCAGCTCGTTGTTGAGAGTAGGCATAGTGTTCGAAGGGCCGGCCGCAGGGTTCTGAAGGCATGACAGTGAGGCCTCCTGTCCCGCATGCGGTGGGTACCCGACAGGATCAGAGCCTACCATGCCGAACGGCACGGGATAGGGCGCCATGGAGGTATTAGGGGGCACCCCATAAGCGTAATAATACGCAGCCGCCATAGCTGCCTCGGATGGCATGTATAGTGTGGGATTGTTGTACGCGTTGTACGGCATTGGCATGGGGGCCACCTGAAGGCCTGCGTCCCCTCCCCAATTTTGCGGTGGGGAGTATCCAGTGTTACACCCCGGCGGTGGGGCGATGTGTGATCCAAATTGCGCCGTATGTTTCCGTGCATCGTATTGGGACGGCATGGGGGGGTAGTTCTGCCCGCTCGGTTGTTTTCTTTGGTGTGTAGCAGTAGGCCCCATCGCCGGCAGCTGGATGGTCCCAACCGGATGGCCCTCAGATCCGGCATGGTGCATGGATGAAGTGCTGTTGGACTGTTCAGAAGCGGGGGCTTCAACCTGTTCCTCTGTCGCACTTTGGGAGCCGGTATTCGGCGTAGGCGCACGTGAGGATGCGCTGCCGGAGTCAAGTCTCTCCTTGCTGGCACTATCACCCTGCACTGTCCTCTCATTCACCTCTCTGGACGCTTTTTCCTGTACGGCTACCGGTGATGGCTGCGCAGGAGGAGTCGCTCGAGGCCCCGCTCCCTCTTCACAGTGCACTGGCAGCGTACCGTCTGGATTACACGCAGCCGATCGTGGCACGTGCTTGGCTAACTCATCCCCTTCCTTCGCTTCAGGCTCCGTATACTCCATGGCATGCAGAGGACAAGGCTGTGAGCGAGCCGCGGAAGTCGCAATGGAAGTGCCTGGTGCAGCCGGTGGTGATGGTGCCATCTCCGCGGCTATTCTCTCCGTCACCACATCCCCTTCGTATGAGGGATAATGAAGACTCTCCATAAAACGACTGTGGACGGCCAGTAGATCAGCCTCCGCGGTGGCTGGAGATAGGCACTGCAGTATGTACTGCAAGGAGCAGCTGTTGGGGGCCCCGGGAACGCAAAGCGCGGTAAACCAGCCGCAGAGGTACTGAAATTCCCTCATGTATGTCATGCGAGCCGTGATGTCGTACTCTGGATCGAAAGGAGAAGTCATGTGGAAGTGCTGGCCTCGCCGGGCGCATATGTACGGCTTATCCACCACATGGGAGTTGCCATCTGCGTCGAAATGGATACCTTCCGCCTCGTAGTTGAAGGCGCAACCGTAGTAGTGACAGAAGTCGTAAAACATCTGCCCAAGACTCACGCGGTGGCAGAGAAAATCAAGTGCGAAATTGTTAAGCAGTTGCGCGTGGCGCTTCTCCTCTGGAATAGAATCACCCGCAGACGCGCTATCTGAGTCTACCGCCGCCTGTTGCAGGGGGGCCGCAACTTCCGAATCGCTTGCATACAGCGGGACGGGCTCTTCCAGAGCCCTGGGAGGGTAACCTCCGCCCTCCGTGGTTCCTGCTGAAGGAGTTTCGCCAGCGTGTACGTCCTCCACTCCGTCACGAGCATTCCACGAGCAAGGGCTCTCCATTATCTTGTTCGTCCCAAAGGAGTTTGTTGAATTCCTTGGGGTAGACGATCGACCCATCTCAGACACTGGAGGAGGTAAGATAGGAAATACACATGCGTCCCCCAGACGTTTGAGGGCGTTATCGAAGGTCTGTGAAGACGCCTGTGACTGGGACTGCTGCTGCTGCTCGACTTCATGCGTCTGTGGTTCCACAACCTTCATAGCGGCAGTACAGAACGACCCGCGAGACTGCTCCGCCGTTTCTCCTCCCGTACCCGATCCGAGAAAAGACAAGATGGACTCTTCAATAACCAACAAACGACGGAGACTCTCCTCGCTCAATCTCTGAGGGGGACTCGATCCAGGTGCAGGCTTCCATGCGTTGGGGGAGGTGACCTTCTCCGAAGAGAGCGGACCACGCTCTCCTTCGACCACTAACGGCGTCCCTGTTGTCACACGAGCACGGATGTGCTCTTCCTCAGCGCGAACCAGATGGTGCATGAGTACCGCTTCCAGGGCCATCATGCTCTGCTCCGTGCCCCCGTAGCCTGCTGGATATGGTGCATCGGCAGCGTAATAGTGCCCTTCTTGCCTGGTGGAGGAGGGGAAGGCGGATGCTCCCAAAGCATCACCGTTCCGTTGCAGCGGTGCTCTCACGGGTACATTTGAGGCTGACCGCACAGCCTCCGAACCCATGTTGGAAGAAGGCCCTAGTGCTACTGGTGGGACGGTGTTACCTTGACCAGAGGGCACGTCCTGTTGGTGAGAGTCGGTCGCATCCAACTCATTGGGCACAGCCACCGTATCTCGCGGTGTGGGAACTGCATCTGGCGCGAACGCATCAGTATCCACATGCATCCACAGGGCCTCCTCCCGTTTGCGGAGGATACTAATAATCTTACTCTTGCACTCGTTAAAATAGTGGAGGACCATTAAATAAATCGCAAAGGAAGTCACCCCACCAGGCTCCGACTCACCGAACCCCAAGCAGCGTACACACTGTTTGAGAAAGAGTATGAGTGGCCGGGCCTGAGGAAAGGTGTCCAACAACTTCTTCGTTAGCTGCATCGAACGCCAATGATCGCCACCAGCAAAGGTAATATCCACCTTCATCCCGGACACCTTTTCGGTCACTTTGATAACCGGTACGCGCGTGGCTGTGATTGTCTGCACAAGGAACAGAGGACCCTCGTGTGTGGGCACAAAAGAAAGGTGTCCGTAGCGGGTTGACGCGCTACCACCAGTTTCTGCGTTGCTGACATTCGACAAAGGCAGTGGCACCCCAGCCGCTGTTGTGGGGGGGGCAGTGCTAGCTGCTTGCGAGGTTGCGACTGAGGACAGGGGGCTGCCTCTCTCCTCCCCTTTCGATGTAGGTTGTGACGAGATACGGAGTGCGTTCCCCACCGCAGGGAAGCTGGGGCTCATTGAGGGTGCCAATGTGGCGTCCGCATCCTCAAAATTGGCACAATTGCCGCTTGCAGCACCCATCGCCAGCCCAGCTGGCCCCCGTGAGATCGCTACAGACAAGAGCAGTGACAAATTATTTGGAGTGCTGAAGCTGTAGTCTCGCTCAATCTGGCCACGAAATACCTCCTCAGCCATCTCTAGGTCCACCTGTGAGCCATAATGCTCACTCTGCTCTCCCAAGCTTGGTGCGCTGGTCTGCTTAAACCTCGAGCCCTCAGACTGTGCTGCCGGCCTGATGTCGCCACGACCCTCTGTTGTGCCAGGCCCTTTCAAGTCCTCCACAGAATCCTCTCGCCCTGCCTGACACGTGGGCACGTCAGGATGCGTCTCGCTCGTGTCCAACATGGAGCACTGCCCCTTCGTCCTGTTCTCCAGCTCTGCAAGAGCAGTGGCATCAATTTGTAGCAGGGCGGCAGATAGTTGCTGAATAGCCTGCACAGCTGACAGGGGCTCATATCTAACCACCAGAAAATCAATGTCACTCGACGGGAGGGCTAGATCCGTGGAGACAGAGCCATGCACGCGAACGTCTGCTTGATCGGAAAGAGTGTGTTTCACCATGGCTTGAACCTGTCGAAACAAAGTTTCTCGGTGCCGGCGGTTACTATCCGAAATAGACAAGCACGTGTCCACATAGAGCGGCATCATGCCAAGAAAATCGTATAACGGTGGTGGCGGCATGGATGGAAGAGCCATCAGGCCAGAACTACTGTGTACCGATGCTGGTGTACCTACGGGACTAGCTATGCTGTTACCCACCAATGTGCTCCCTGCACGGTGGAGGCCCATCACTCCGCCCGTTCCTGATGCGATAGAATTTAAGTAAACTACAGGATTGGCGTTGCTATACACCGATCTGTCCAGTGACATATGTGGGGTGCCCATCTGCATGCTAGCAACGGCATGGCATGACGGGTCTACCCCCAGCGCGTAGGGGCTTACGTGGCCCAAACCAAAATAAGGATTGGGGATGGGCATCATGAAGGGCTGCTGTTGCTGAGTACGGTTGAGGGGCGGTGCACCGGCGCCACGACCTCTTCCACCTGTAGCTGGCATAGCTTCAATAGATGCAACCCGCTTCGGAGCCCCGGAGACTTTCTTTCCCAGTAAAGGTTGAGGAAGGTCTTTCTGCTTCCCCTTTGCCTCCTTGGTCGCGGAACCAGACCTAATGGAAGCATCCCCGGAGCCCTTCAGTTGGTGTGGCGAAGGTGGTCTCGCGCGCACATCTCCCTTCATGACCTCAGTCGGCAATACTTCAGCAGCCGCTTTATTGGTGTTCAGGGGATCCTTCACCACCGCAGTTCCTGCAGAAGCAGTAGCGGGCGTCAGGAGATGGTGACGTCCAGACGCTTCCCATTCACTGAGTGCGGTAGGGACACTGCTAGCTGAGGGCGTTGACAACATATTTCCCCGATCGGTAATATCAACGCCGTCCCCGCTACTCTCGGTCGCACTGACAGCAGCACCACACGCATTATCCCTACCGGCCATTTTGCCGGTGGCAACCTCGGCTTTCCGGATTAAAGCCCCCTCATTCAAACCCGACGGCAACGGCAGTACCACTTGGACCGGCTCCACTGCATTCGGCACCCTGTCGTGCAGCATAGGGGATGTGCTCGAACCATTCGCTTGGCTCGCTGCATGCAAATTAGTACCGATAGGGACAGCATGTGTCTCAGCCGTGGTGGCTGCCGCCGCGGTGGTATCAGGGGTCAAGTCACCAAAGACCTTACGTGCGTGAGGCGGCCGATACAGCCTTAGTCTTCCATCATCGCTATCACCTTCCGCTAGGGTAGTCAAACCCGAAACAGGGGGGCCACCAGCTGGGCCATCCGCGGGTATGAGGCGCTTACCACCTTGTTGACTACAGATAGCATCGGTATCCGAATGCGCTGCACCTAAGGGCGTGGAGCTTCTAGCTCTTCCCCTTACGTGACCCGTAAGAGAGTTCCCAGACGAAGGCGAAAGGGATGCTGATGGCGTGGTGGATGGTGGGCGCAGCCGCGAACCCCGCAACAGTGGCTTCTCTCTGTTTGAGTTACCGCTCGCTGGGCCCTTGCGCAGAAGTTCATTAGGTGGAAAGGCAAAGCGTTGAAATGGCGATTGGGTCTCAAAATGGTGGCCCGGCTCGTCCTGCGTCTGTGTGTCACAAGTATGGCTACCATTGTCGCTAGTGCAAGCGTGGCCTCTCCCGTTGGCATCCAAAGAATCCTGGCAGCCAGTCGAGGTCAACTTATTCACGGTGGGCTCCTGCCTGCAGAAGTGCACCGTTGGTGACTTGCTCATCTGCCCAGAGTCCGTATCCTGGGGGCTGGAGGAAGCGGCAAGTGACGCCTCCATAAGTCTCCAATCCTGATTATTACAGACAAGATGGCGGGTCGCTTACCTGCACAGCGATGCCTCCTTGTTTTTCGCGGTCAGAGCAACAGAACGACTTGATATGTATATGCGTAAGAAAGAAAAAGAAGACTGTAGCGCCAACTACGAACTGGAGATTCCTCGCAAGCAAGAGAAAAGCGCAAAGCAACCACAGTAAAGAGAAGGAAAGATGAGGAACCTCAGGGTGAAGCCTGTACTCACCGAGACAACTGCTCCTCTTGCGCCGCTGTTGAAAACACACCTTAATAGCGGGTTCGAAAAAGAAAAAAAAAGAAAGAACGAAAAGAGAAAAAGCGAACCACCCCAACAACCTCACGGTCCCGCCCCTTTCTACACTTGCTTTCTACTTCCTTGCTTCTCTGTTGCGCGTGAACGAAAGTCTGCCAAAAAAAAAACAAGTGCCGGTCACGACACAGTGTACTCGGTGCGTAATCCTTTTGAGTGATGCCCTGACTGTAGAGTATCACTGTATGCTTCTCACACACCTGGCAGCCTATCTGCGGTGGGCGTAAGCGTTTTCTTGTAGTCCTCGGTGCGGGCGGCACACCAAAAGAAGAGGTAGAAATGCACGAGAAAGTTGTTGAGCGGAACTCGAAGGGATAGGGTTAGCAGTCGCAATGTCACCGCCACCTCCTCTCGGCGGACAATCTACGAGTCGGATCGGTTACCAGACAGGGAAGTTTCTTCAGCCGGTCATTGATGAACAAACATCAAGAAGAACAAGCGCAACCAGAAGAAACAAAAGAGATAAAAGGGAATGCCTATTCAGGCGAACACCCGTTGCAGACATGCCATGGCCATGTACACCGTCAAATAGCCCCGCATCGACTTGCAGCTGCATGCACCACCACCACCCCCCTGCGCTACAAGAAAAGTGCTGCCATTTCCTGCTCGCATTGCCATGGGAACGGATATGATGCGAGTGTATCAACACGCAACACACCAATGATCTACACCGTCATACGGCAATCAATACACCCAAAGGTCACTGTGCACCCTTCATAAGTGGAGCAACCACGCAAATTATGACCCCTCACCCGTGCAGTGGAAGTGGAATACCAATTCCATGCCCGACAGCTGGCTGTACACAGACGGGTTCCCTTCCTCACAACGAAATTTAAGCCACATTTATCCTGACGAACTGCGCAAGAACGATTCCCAAGTCACCGCCCAGCCCACCCCACCCCTTTTATCAGAACAACCGCGCTGCGTTAGGTCCTTAAGCAGTGGTGTACATATGCAGCGGCAATCCACGTGTGTGCTCATCTCGAAAAGATAAAAACGTCCTTATTAGGGCACACAGAGGTACCAGTATGTAAGTCACCCGCACTGTGGTAGCATACCTATGGGCACCTGCTCCTTCGATTCGGTGCCTCCCGCATCGCTCCGCCGTTGCAGGCATACTGCATTCTATGCCCCAAAAGACAGTTTGGGGCATATTCAACAACAAGGAACCCGTCCACACCTAACAGACAGTCATCTGTTAGCTCGGAAAGAAAATGAAGCGAGATATTCATCGCAAAGATAACAGCACAGAGAAGAATGGCTGACGGCAAGTCTCCGCTACGCAGATACTGCTAGGCGCCCTCCCAGCGTTTAACCGGGACGTGGAACAGAAAAAGGGATAGAGAGTAAACAAAGGGCGCAGAAAACAAAGTTGATACTTTTGCTCGCACCCCCGCATTCTAGGCCACGTGCCACCACAGCAGGCAGCACGTGCATACACCGTGTGCCGTACTCGCCGTCCAGCTCCTTACTATTAACACCACAACACACTCTCGTGATTCCCACAACTGTCACAAACAGCGAGCAACGCTTCGCCAATGTAGTGAAACCGCACTTCTGCCCCACTGACACCAATAGTGCAACGCAACATTCGCCACTACAGAGGCAGAAATCCAAGGGCCATGGAGGGGAGCCACTATTAAGCCCACCAACGTAACCTGTCGGACAGCACAAGATGAAGTCGGACGAACGAAGGTACTGGATCAGGAAAACTACCATGGCCACCACTCCCACCTCATTCAACGCTACTCCGGCAAAACCATTTATGGTCAAGGAGACGATGGTTGGGCACTGGTCTGCATCGAAGCTTTGAAAAAAACTATCATCTGCCGTGCCTGCTCAACAGCCGTATCCCACTCTTGTTCAGAAGCCATTTTGGCGGCTGTAATGCCGCCCTGCACTGCTGCGCTGTACGACCCGACGTCGGTGGAACCTGTGCGGAGCATTTGCTGAAAGATATGGTTGGCGAGCGACTGGGTAGTGGCGGAAGTCTCTGGCGCCGATGTTACGACGGCCGGAGCGACACCAGTCGTTTCACCTGCAATAGGCACATTTTCCTCCGGCAAATGCCCACTCGCTGCAGCTACCATAGAAGTGACAGCGCCGCTTTCCTCATGGATCGCCCTCTGATGCTCATGATTGCCATGGCTATGTCGGCAGCACTGTTCATGCCCTACGCTCCAGCGCTGGTAATCCTCCACTGTCTGCTGCAGCTGAGGACTTAACTTTGGTACCCGATGCACCTGTGCGGACATGTCCTCGCCAAAAAAGAAAAAGTTGTACATGTTCTGTCTCCATCCTTGGTCAAACAAAGTGTACGTCGTTTTTCCAAGCTTAAAGCAATACGTGCTACTCACGTCGGACGCATGATCTTGGTCAAACCAGGTCAAGCCGCTGGCAATGGCTCTGCACTGAGCCACGAGCACGAAAAGTACAAGCATGATCACTATAGGCAATGCCACCTGTGTCATCATGTAACCAAAACGGAGCATCCCACTCGCGAAAAAAATCGAGCCGGCAGATACGAAACTTCCCAGTTCCTTCTGAAAAAGGAGTTTCCTTTCCAGAGTCTTCATAGTCTCCGGCAATCCAGTCTGCAGAAAGAGCCAGTACTGACGCGCAAAGTAGTAGAGAGAACTGAGCAGAACTAGCGCAGCCATGTGCAGGTAAACAAACGCGCGATGGTTCCATGCGCCAATGCTGGTCGAGAGATACGTGCAGTAATGATCGTATCGCAGAACAACGCTTTGTAAGTGAGGGCAGCGCTGTGCTCGAAGCGGCTTCTTCACCATGCATACGAGGTCAATGCTATTTGTCAGATCAACTGGAAAGGAGCCTTTCGCGTGCGCCAAACTCGCGTAAATGCCCTTGCGCTGCCCCGCTGTCGAGGTCACCTTCATGGGGTTGGTGAGCACCACAGTGATCAGCAACACCCCTACAGCCACGGCCGAGGGGGCGTACCAGAACAACAACGCGTACGGCGGGCCGGGGCCATATCGATGATAGACGTAATACGTACGGGATGTGAAGACCACGCAGATACACTGGATGACTGAGAAGCCGAGCAGCATGGCAAGGGAACGGAGGGGGCGGCAGCCGATCAAGCGCCCCTCCAGCCGGTGAACTGAATGAAATATCGAAAAACCCGCCAACAAGACGACCAAAAGCAAATAGATATTGCTGCAACTGCGGCAAACCTGGAATAGTACAGCGTAGGGAGCTACCATGTAGAGGGCCAGCTTCAGCGCCTCCACCAACCGTTTGACGAAAAGGGGACTGATAGCGAGTCCTATCAAATTGCCCATCCGTCGCGATGTGGACATGCGCCCCGAGCGACCTACGATTGCTCTCCTCACACCATTGAAGTCCACGTCACGGTAACGGGCGGTGACAGGGCTCACACGCCAAATCGAAGGCGTTACGCTGGAATTCATATTAGCAGCCATGCGCAGCGGGGTCATCCCCATGGCATCCGGACGGTGCGCATCCGCTCCTTGACCCAGTAACGCCTCGACGAGGCAACGATCACCTGTACCAACGGCACAGTGCAACGGCGTGGAACCATCCCTCACAAGCACGGAAGAATGAGCTGCACTCGGCGAGTCCTTGAGCAAGTCGGTGTTGCCCGCCTCGCCCTCTCTCTCAACTTCCATCGCATTGACGTCGAGATGCAGCTCCTCAATGAGATACAACGCAGAAAAGGTGTGGCCTGGTACGCGGCAAACCTGGTGAAGAAGATACTCCACCTGGGCGAGTTGCTGCACAGCATCGCCATACCATCCTCGCAACATCTGCATCACGTGTGGGTGAAAGACGGCATACGACAAGCAAGTATGGCCATTGTTGTTGCGTACATCTAGCCGTGCTCCCCTCTGGAGCAGCAACTGTATCGCCCGAAAATTCTGCATGACAACAGCAAGCATAAGAGGCGTTTCCCCGCCTGACGTCGTGCGGGCGTCCACGTCAGCGCCGGAATCCACAAGAAACGAGATAATTAGCTGGTTAGAGCAGGGTCTGCTGAACACGTCCTCATCACTTCGGTGAGCAAGTAGCAGTTCGTTCGTATCTTGGATCGTACCTGCAGCTGCTATGTGGAGAGCAGTGGCTCCATCCCCGGTGCGCCGCGCATCCACGGTGACACCACTCAGCAGAAAAGCGTTCACATGCGGGAAGTGAGAATCCTTTAAGGCGCATTCAAAGAAATTACAGCGGTCTATGGTGTTTGTTAGAGGATTAGCCTCGGGGTAGTGATCTGGTTGACCTTTTACCGGTCCCTCCACAGTAGGATGCAAGTAAAAGGAAAGGGGCAACACTACACCCTTCTTCTCGATGCTGTCCCCAGACACTGGCATGACGATGAAGGAAGAAATTAGAAAGAGACGCACGGGACGAAGGAGATGCAGAGCAGTTCTTTATGCTCCTCCAACAACGTGTGTAATGCCGTCTTTTAAAAAGGGTAACGCAAATTACACGAGGAAAATACTGATGTCTCTCGTGGATGTGATGGAGTCACAAAGGGTGTCCTTGCTACGTGCACCACGTCAAACAGGTACCTAACAGAAACACTCTAAGATGAACTATCGCACTATATCGGTAAAAGAAGGCGATCACGCTTCACTTCCTGTGTTGCTCGGCCACACACACACAGACACACAAAGACACTCTCTAGCAAAGATGTACATACATGAAAACGCACGTAAATATGTGTGTGAAACAAAGGAAGCGAACAAACGAAATGGGGGAATAGAGGACTCATCTAAACACATGTGTATGTCCACAAGGAGGGGGAAAAAGCACTGGGTCGAGGGACAGACGCACGGCTGCGGTCTGCTCCTTCCCTCACAAACAGATAAATTGACTCGCATGGCACAAATGATGCCCTGCCAGTCCTTTGTTTAGAGCGTCCGCGTATGACCCGTGCTACAGTATCGCTCCTCCCATACACGTCCCTTTTTCTTTTGAAGCATCAGGGTCCATCAAGCATTCCACACAGTCAAACCCTCTAAACTACAGCACACCCGCGTCTCCGTTAGTCGTGCTCCAGCTGACGGCCCACCCCGATGCTTTTCGGAATCGCATTGCTCCCCTTCCCCTCTACTGCCTGCGCCACATAGGCATCTCGACGGGTCCAGTCCTCCTGCAAGTGGCCTACCCGACACTTCATGGCGGTTACGAGCCGCCGCACTTTCCCAAATGCTTGCTCCAGATCGGAGCGTGCACCAACAAGCGCTTCCTCCCCGGCACGCAACGCCTGTTCGCAGTGGGGCACACTAGAAGGTGAATTGTGATCCTCCCCATTTGTTGTCGCTCCCTCAGACTTTCCATGTGCAAGGCATTCCATCGTTTCACTCCGTCTCTCCGCTAACCGCAGCGCCTCACGCATGTCGTGTAAGCGCTTCGCTGCCTCGGCGGCCGCTAGAAAGGGGGGCCAAAGCACCTCATATAGAAGATGCTCACCGCCGACTGGAAGCAGCGGCGCATCAACCAGCGCGCGCTGCAGAATGTGCATCACTGGGTTCGCCTTAGTGGAATCAATGCCCGCGCTTGCGGAAGCGCGGTCACATGACGGTGCCGGAAGAACTTCACATGGTGTGGATTGGTGGGGCTGCAGTAAGCGTCGATGGGGGGTATCGAGCGTCACGGATGGCGATGCCAACGATACAGTGTCATGTGTTTCCGTGATGAGGGCGGGGTTTCGTGCGATGAGCTGGAGTACAAAACCCTCAAATGTGGAGGAGGGAGGTACGCTGAAGGGCATGAAACCGGTGCGCGTCTAAAGAAGCCTTGCCCTCGCTGTAAGCGTGGGCGACACGGTACTTTTCTATTTGGAAAGGAAAAAAAGAAGAGCAGAAGAAGAACGACGTCCAGAAAGCGTGAAACACACACATACAGGTGTGCACTATAGCTTGTACACATACGAGCAACCTCAGGAGACACCACGTAATCAACAGCCACGCCGCTTTCTGTTTCTTCGTGTTCTTACGAATGCTTCCCTGTGTGGGAAACATACCCGTAGTAGCCATACATAATCCCTTCAGCTGGGTAGCGCATACAGACACTCATACACGTCTGTGCATACATTCGAAAGACCGCTTTTTAGTGGCATAAGCCCGGGACGAATCTCGGATCCCACCGCACCGCCATCACGCAAACAGACAAGGCTCCTAGTGCCGCAACCTTCAAAGTTCACTATGATGCACATGTGGCGCCACTGGCACACATCCCGTTGGTGACGACCGCGCCATAGGTGTGATCCCTTTTGTGATACCGTCGCCATCATGAACTACAGACGGAGCATGGAGTAAGCCACATCAATGATTTCCTCCTCTATTCTTGGATAGCTCGTGTGCTGAGCGAGGACACGCTTGCTAATATCAATAGCCTTAACTAGGTCATTGGACTTGAGGTAATTGAAGGCCAGTTTGTAGCCAACCGACGGGTCTGTCCCCTTTACCAGTTTCCAGGCGTTTTGATAGCACAAGGAGGCGTCCTTGTGTTGAAGATTACCTTCGTGCAGGGTACCGAGAGCAACCCAGGCCGTGCTGCAGCTTTTGTCGGTCTCCAGTACCTTACGCAAAATCTCCTGCGCAGAATCATTGCGGCCGGCCCTTATCTCCAATTGAGCGGCAAGCAACCGCGACCGCACAAATAGGTCTGGGTGCTCTGGATCTACTGGTTCAGCCTGCAGTCGCGCTAGGCACTGAGCTGCAGCCTCCTCTCTCTTGCTAATAACAAGACCGATGGCTAGGCCGAGCAATGGAGCCGCGTCCAGGCGCGACTTCCGAAGAAGATCTGGAAGGGCTGGCATCTCGGGATAGGGGGCCGAACGGAAGGAAACCCGGGCACCCTCCAGAAGTTGGTCATCCTCGTCCTCCATCTGTGGCGGGGTCGGCCGGTCCACCGATTCCTCCTCAGCGGATCCCTCCAACGCCGCACCCGCATCACAGTCCTGTAGCATCGTGTGAAAGAGGGACAACGCCCGGGTAACATTGCTGACCTTCCAAGTCGACAGCCAGGAAAAACCTTGTAACGCCTTTCGCGTTTTGCCCATCGGTAGCTGGAGAAGCAGCTGTTCGGCGCAGCGTGCGTTGTCGTGCTTTTCCTTGCGCGCCCGCGATGGCACCCAGATATCTTCGGTGCCAGGAACGAGATAAATCTCAATCATCTTCTCCAGAGCTAATTCGCTCCACGGGTTGCTGGAAGGAAGACGGGCCAGGTTAAAGAGACGAAGTGCTTCGGCCTTCGCATTCGAGTACAGGCTAAACAAGCCACGGGCATAACTGAGACCTGGATCAGGCCGCTGGCCGGCAACCACACGACTGCCAGCGCGCTCCAGTAATGGCTCGGCATCCTCCAGGCACCCGGCGCGCCGCAGCAGCTGGATGTACTGTACCAGCACCTTGTAATTATCAGGATTGGCTTCCAGCAGCTGCTGAAAGTGCACGCCCGCTTCCTCAAAACGATCCCGGCGGAGCATAAGCTCTGCCAGCACCACCACCGCCTCCTCACAGCCCGGGTACATCTTGAGAATGGCATTACACCGCTCCTCACAGCCGTTCAAGTCACCGCATCGAAGCGATAACCGAGCCACCTCGGCCATCACACCTTCGCTCGACTCGTCATAGCGCACAGCCTCCTCGAGAAACTCTTTTGCCTTGGTCATCTCGCCTTGCTGTACGTAATAGCGGGCTAGCTCCACATCAATGGTAGCCGCAACCGTTTTCTGCTGCAACATGGTCTCACGGGACTCATTGCGTAACTTGCTCTCCAGCACGTGATGCTGAAAACGGCGAGCCTGCAGCATCGTCGATGCCGCCGCCGACAGCATCTCCTCTCCACGTTCAATTTTGTACATCAGCAGTGCGCAGTTCACTCTCTCGATAGCATCACTAATACTTTCCTCAGAGTCAGGCTCGCGCTTGTACGCCGGAGCCTCGCTGAGCACCTGCAATGCTTTCTTGCTCTGACCGAGATGCCAAAGGAGCATCGAAAGATCGGCCAGAACGGCGAACTTCCGGCCATCCTCCGCAAGCGCGTCGGTGTAGTAACCAACTGCTTTTTCGTAGTTGTGGGTAGCAACCATTGCGCGGCCAATGCGCACCGCCAGTTCACCATTGTGAGGATCCATAGCCCGCGCCTTTTCATAAGCGGCGATGGCCTTTTCGGATTCCTGGATCGTCGTGTACGCCTTACCCAGCTCGACAAAACTCAGCACTGAAGGCGCCTCTGCGACCATCTCCTCAAAGCACTCGGCGTATTTCGTTCGGTTCTGGCGGTGCATAAGGTACATGTTGGCCATCTGCGTGCGTGCCGCGACGTAGAAGTCGCTCTTAGAAGAAATCTGTTGAAGAATGCTAATACTCTTGTCCACATCAGTGCGTGCGACGAGCATCGCCTGGGCAATGGACACTCGTCCTGCCTGAGAAGTTCCACTGAACTCGCTTGCGGCCTCTGCCAGCAGGCGGCGCGCCTCCTCCACGTCACGCAGTCGCACGTGCACCTGTGCCAATTGCAGGTACAAGGTTGCGTGATCCGATAAGCCCAGGGGTTGGATGGGGCGCCCTTTGTTAGTCACTCGCTCCGGATTCTTTATCATACGCCGGGCGTCCTCTAGTGCCTCCAGTGCCTGCCGCGGTTTGTTCAGCATGCTCATCACAATACCCTGTAGAACGTTGAAGAGGGGCTGATCTTTTATTTCAAAATCAAGCGTGAGAGCCTGCTCCAGTGCCTGTCCAGCAAGCCTCACATTCCCCATGTACTGACAGATCTGTGCGGAAAGCAGGTACGCCTCGGGGATGGGCTGTTCATGCTGCAGGCAGCGCTTGATCATTGTCTGAGCCTCGTTGAGGTCGCCAGAGACAAAGTGGATTTTTGACAGCATGATTTGCGCCTCCATATTGGCAGGTACATGGCGAAGCAGTAAAGCAAGGTGCCTCCTGCACTTCTCGGCCACCGCATCCGGGCGGCGAAGGGTTGGGTCTGGTGGTTCGTTGCGACAATGCTGCATGTACTCCTTAGCGATTGACAGCATAAGCGGGACATTGAGCTTACGGTAAAGATCTAACCCGTTAGGAACTGACTGGATGTCCTGGCGAATGGCCTCAGCTGCCTCGTCCAGTCTTTGTATCGACTTGTGCTCGTCTTTCTTCTGCTGCCAGAGAACAACGGCGTTCAGCCAGCTGAGCTCTGCATTACGCTGATTTGCCGGCTGCAACTCGTTGCAGAAGTCCACCTGCTTTGGGGTGTCGTCAGCCCTTCCCAGGTGAATCTCACAGGCAATAGCACCGAGCAGCGGGCTGAGACTGTCGGTCATCGCACCAGCCTTCTTAAACGATGTTAGGGCACTCTTGTAATCACCACGGTAGATCTGCTGGTAACCCGATTCACAGAGATAGTCCCCATTCCTGCTGTCCATCGTACACGCCTGGTCAGCAAATCTTGACGTCACATGTAGCACCTGCAAATCGCCGCCGCTCAAGCGAGAGAAGGCTTGCGCTAGCTGAAGCATGAGCGGGGCATTTCGCGGCTCCTTCTCTAGTACAACTGTCATCAGTGAGTCAAGATACGAAGCGGCGGCCGAGTAGCGAGCATCCTTTACCAGCGCATGAAGAGACCGAAGCACCAGCGCGTCAATGCTGCTCTTGTCCTTTTCCAAAAGGCGTTTTGTCGTTTCGACCGCCTGGTCCCAGTCCTCCGCGCGCAGCAGAAGTCGCGCCTTCACCACCAAGGCTGGTGTAAACCCAGAATAGGTGACAATAATGCGGTTCAGCAGCTCCTGTGCGGGAGCAAACTGGCACTTCCGCTCAAAGTATCCTACTCGGCCCATGGCGGCATCGATGTCCAGGGCCTCCACTGCCTCTTCATCCATTACTTTCTTAAAGAAGGTCCCACATTTCTCGAGGAAAGCGCCCGCACCGTTGGTCAGTTCGATCCACCCCCGCACAGTCATTAAGTTTGTGTAATCGTCGCGATACGCCTGTTGAGCATCCTGGTAGCGCATGAGCTTGTCACGAGCAGTGTACACATCACCAGCAGCCCATGCCAGCGCCGCTGCCTGCACCCACTCGCCCACGTGGTTCTCATACTTATCACTCGTCATCTTATTTTCGACTAGTGCCATGCTCTCCTGGTCCTTATTGCGCTTGTAGATCAGCCACATGCCCATGAGAGCGGGCACAGCGGTATCCCTTCGCTGCTCTGCGGCCTTGTACTCACGCAGGGCCTCGTTCACCAGTCCTTGCTTGTCGAGGCATAGACCCCGCCACACACGAAATACCCAGTCGTCACTGCTGTTGATGGTATCCGTGCACACCTGCTCAGCCTGTCGCCAGTACCTCTCGCGAACATAAAACATCAACTGCGCATAACTCACGCGAAGGGTGCTGGCAGGCATGATTGAGAAAGCCTCAGCTTACCTACTTTCTTCCTCCGGTTCGTTACTACTTCTACCTGTTGTTGGGTACGTACCTCTTCCCACGTCACCCTGAAGCCTAGAAAGCTCTTTATGATGATCCAGCAAGACAATAATCAGCCTATCTCGTCCCTGCTCACCCTCGGAAGCTCCTACAACAAAAGTAAACCAAATAAAGAGAACAACAGAAAATGCCTAGACCACTTAAGATAGTCTCATGTCACACAGCCAAATTACCCAACGGAACCTCAACCACCATCACCGTTAACAAGTAGAATGAAACAACGTATCAGTCGCCCAGTCCCAACACGTAAACTCCACAGCGTTCTCAACTCACAGCACAGGACATACTTAACTAAAATAAGCACATCAAAAAAAGATAAATGCATATCAACAAGGGCAAACCTCCATCTCGTACCACCCTCACAGACATTCGCACGGAAACAAAGCAAGTACTGTCAGCCCATGGCCACAGTATATCCATCTATAACAGCACACCGGTTACGCACAACGCAGTTAGGAAACATCAAGCAACGACATACAATACTCAACACATAACACCTCTAACACAGCACGCCCACACTCATGGAGGGGCGGTAGCGAACGAACGCCAGCAAGAGCCAGTCCAAAGGACACTGTAAACCACAGTGAGAGAGAGGGCCTAGGGGGTGGGCCGATATTCCCACTCGCGCCTTACCAAGGGCAAGGACTGAGGAAGCAAGGGGGAAGAGCGTAGCACGTGCAGGTTAAATGCCTGCTCAAGAAAAGAAAGACTGGACGAAGCATACACCGCGAAACAGCTCCAGCACACGGGCACAGAGTACGCCCGCCTCCCCTCAGTCCGTTCATAACAGAACAGAATTCGCTTCATCAGGTCTGCATCAGTTTGAAGGGCTAACTTCAAGCAAACTAAGAGCTCATCACACGGGGAGGCGCAGGTGCGCGCACGTGTCGCGTAGCAGCAGGTGGCCGCGCGACAGTCATTCTATGGTGCATTTTGTACGGCCGGTGCCTATGAATCAGCGGCACGCCGGGGAAAGGTCACCATGGTGAGGATAAGAGGGATGCAGAAAGACACGCACAAAGCGTAACTGCTGCCACACCCCTGCAAGGCAAAAGTGCACATGAACAAATGAAATGGTGGCTGATCCTTCTGTGGGCTATGTTCGTTTGTTGGTCTGGTACACCTAAGAGAAAATATGTTTCTCTTAGGAAGCAAGAAGAAGAGGCTCTAGGGTATGTTGGTAATGATGGGGCATAGTGTACTGGCCACAACACTAATCTACAGCGTCATTATAGCTCATTTGTTGTCATACGTTTTTCGTTTCAGGCAATACCGAGTTAGCGTACTGTACATCCAACATAAGAAGTGGGGGGGGAGGGGGTGGAGATGCTGTTCCTGGAATTGAGTATGGGGAAGCAAAAGTGCCGTGAAATGCTCATTCTATTCGCTTCCAGTGCCCGGGTGTGTGGCTAGACAGTTGAACACGTTGAAGTGAAGATGCGCGTTGTAAGCGAAGGGTGTACGGCGGTATGTGCTGGTGTCGAGATCAAAAATGGCACCATATGATCCGTTCGTTTTACGTGGCGCTATTCAAACCTGTTTGTCTACTGTAGACTTCGGTTGAGCAGCGATGTAGTAATGGCGAGACTTGAGGAGCGGACGTGTGCTTGCAACGAATCAATAGTTGAGGGTAAGTGCAGGCCTTTCTGGACGTAGAGTGTGTACGGATTTAGCGTAGCTGTCACGCAGAGGTGCTTTAGAAGGTTTGACCTGGCAGTGCTGATCGCTGTCGTCTTTCAGGATTCCATGCTTGTTCCTAGTGCTTTTGTAGGTCCAGTTGGGTGTCGTGTCCTGTCGAGGAACAAAGCGACGCCGCATGATGTGTGCCCCTCCCACCGCACCATTATGCTTCTGTTCACGAGGATAACGATAGCCACGACTGAAGAGACCTTGATAAACATGCTTTCCTGCGCTGCGCCACGCAGTGTCTTGGATCTCAGCGGTGTCCTGTGCTTTTACATGGCATTGTGGTGTTGAAGCTTGGAGGGAATCGGTACCAGCCTCGTCGTTAGGGCACATTTGCGTCTGGGGCAAGGTGTGATGCCATGATGGTATGGGTTTCCTTTCAAGGGATAAGGGCGCGGTGGAAGGTCGCTCTACCGTCCCAGTCAGCTGGCTTCCGATCCGTAGAGAATCGTAGTGCGGCTCAATTTCGCCTTGCAACTGCATTAAACGAGTGGTGGACGACGGTAGGCCGGCGGCCGCATCTACTCTCTGCCTGAAAGTCTGTCGCTCACATGTCTTGCTTCGGTTGGCAACATGGCATTGCTTCACTGGATGCGTTGCTCCCTCAGCGCCCCTGGACATGCAGTCCCTCTCCACCAAGTCGCGTTTTTGCAATCCCCGCACATGAAGCAATGCAGCCCTCCGTTCCGCTTGTGCGATGAGCAGAGAAGCTTCCAAGGTCCCCGTTTTTCCCTCCGCCGTCTTCACTAGCCCTCCCAACCGAAATACTTCCTGTTGAAGCGCCAAGCACTTGTCCTGCAAGACGGCTAGTCTATCTTGTTTCACTCGGGACGCAAAGGCACTCCTTTCCGCCATGGCCGCACGCTCGCCGTGCATGTTCGTCTCAACGCTTCGTTCTTCCGCCTCGTACTGAGCCACAAGCCGAGCCCGCTGCTCCTCTCCGTATACCCTACGCAGCTCACGTTGTCGATGGTACTCCGCCACAATACGATGGAGGAGGGTGAGATGCAACACGCCAGGCTCCCTGCTCGTGTGCGCTTTCACTCGTCCTGCTTGAATCTCAGCGGCGCGGGACAGGGAAGGTCTCGTTGGTGTTATCATTGGGTCTTCCTGCACGGAGGAAGACCGGATGAGTGCCGGCGATGATGGCGATGGGTCCGGCGTAGCAGGGAAGGTCTCTGCACCGTGGCAGAGGTGGTTATCTGCTAGCGAAGTATCTGTGTCGTGCCGAAGCAGGTCCATCTGGTGGGTTTCCTCCCATCGAGGATACCCGGATGCCCATGCAAGTGTGGGGGGCGGGGATAGGAGACCGCTTCGAGCCGTGACGGAGCACAAGAATGTCTCTTGCGGTATTGTGTTACGTGGAAGGCGACTCGCCGTTGCGGCATCAGTAGCGTGGTGCCATGCGTTACTGATCGTCTCACGCATGCAGAGCAAATTACGCATGGTCTCCATGTGTTCCTCTACCCGTTCCTTACCCATCCAGGCAAGGTCGCCCCCGCGTGCAGACACCTGTACCAATTGCGATCCATTTGGCGGACGCTTCAGCGGACGGGAGAAGTGCTGCTTGCTACAGTTTCCCCTATCTCGAGTAATCGTGCCATGTGTCACCCGCGCAACGCGCGGATCCGAAGTGGCGTGACTAGCTAAACGGGAGAGCAGATCTAACGTTGACAGCAACAACTCTGTCGCGCTGCTGGTATCACCTAACGCATCCGGCAAAGAATCGGCTACGGAGGTAGCGCTCACATCCATGTCGGCTAGGGAAGACTTGGAGGAAGACCGTGAATGAGTTGGTGTGTCGGACGCACCTCGGTGGCTCTGCCTCAAGTGAACTGTGCCGTCGGGAGCTTCACTGAAGGCTGAAAGTTGGGTTTCCTGAGAGAGTGGCTGCGGTGGGTGTGCCGCTGCAACTCCATTCACTAGGGTAGCGTCACCCCGCGCCAAGGGCACCCTGTCCGACCTTGCAGAGGTGCCCCAAAGGGCCGCTCGTACATCTCGAGCAAAACTGTGCTCCACCTCCCTTACTGCTACCCGCTTCCTGTGCAAAACGGCCAATAAGGTGTTCACCTCCTCCTTCCGTTGGGTAATCTCCCACCGCAGCTCGTCTTCTCTAGCCCTGCGCTGTTGCTCCACTTGGCACAACTTCATCTCTTGCAAGCGAGCCCTCATCCAGTGCTTACGGCGCCATTTTGGAAGGCGCTGATACTCTTCCCGTGCCTCGGCGGACAACGTGTCGAGAGTGGGAGTATCCAAAGTGGGGGGGCATGGTACAGAGTGCCCAAAGGAATACTGGCACCCATCCGAATCCTCCGCTTCTCCAGGCAGCTGTAGCGTTAGGTAAGTAGTCTTAGGCGTACCGCATCCCCCACCTACTAGATGGTTGGACAAGCCCTTGTAAGAAGCATCCATGCTCCAGTCACAAGGGGCACCGGCAGCGGGACGGGACACAGAAGAGCTTATCAACATGCCACTGCCAGGCGTTGTCTCCACTTTGGTCTCCATTTCAGGGTGACATGTAACAGACCGTTGACACTTCTCTCGCCGCGGTGCAGTCAAGAGCTCATTGGAAGAGCGACCATTAAGCAGAGAGGTGGGTACGGGCTGTCTACATGACTCCTTAGAGAAATGGCGCAGTGGAGACACAGAGGAAGATGTAGCGTCCCCGACAGCGGAGACTAGCAGTTCCGCTGGTGGTATGGAGGACGAATACAGAAGCGCCCCCACATCATCGATCCGCTTGCATGAAGCCTGGGGGAAGTTGGTGTAAGTGTTGTCCGCGCAACTCGCTATCCGTACTTCATTGTAATCCGGTACAGTACGAACCGCCTCCATCCCATGCAGCACTGCTCACCTAAGAGACCGTACGGCAAAAGGAATACAAAATCGGCTGGGTATCGAGCAACAAGTAGCAAGCGCGGTTAATAGTTCTTCGACTACAGGAACCCACTTGGAAGCTGTACAGGTATGATATGCGAGTGTGCACGTGGGGGTATGCAGATCAAGAGGGATAATTCGCGAGACACTACCAAGCACTTCGGAAGGGCTGGATTGGCCGGGGTCAACGGGCAGTGAACGGATAGCTCACCAGTGGTCACCGTACAAAACAGTTGCGCTTCACAATCGTCTTACAGACGAAGGGTATTTAGCGCTGTCTCCACAAGATCAAGTTCTCGTAGTTAATCAGAGCCTCATGAGTGGGGGAGCTGCCAACCCCGCTATCTTCGTGACTTGACCGCGTGATTTTTAAAAAAATGTTTACTGCGAGGAAAGCGTAGAACGGGTAGTACACACTCAAACCCATGAGCAATAGAAAAGAAGAGATAGAAAACATGAGCGCAATCACAAACTTGGCCCACAACAGGAACACACGATGTGCCATTAGAGCGGAAATCAATACGCGCTGCCCCACCACGAATGGTAGGCTGCGTTGTACGAAGCATCGCGCCCTTCCCTCTGTCCGCCAATGTCTCACTTCTGCTCTAGGTATGATGTCCAGCATACGCACAAACGCACACACTAATATACTATTCGTGTAGAGATATCATCAAGCAGTAAGACAGCAAACAGTGAGCCTCCTCCATGTCACCCGAATGCCAGACACTACGGCAGGCCTGACCTTTTCCGCTTCACTACCTGTTACTCTTACTTATCAACCGTGTCGCCGTTCCATGAGTCAACAGGGAAGATTGGAGCAGTCAGCCATATCACCTTACTCCTCGGCACAGCAGCCAGTCACGTACAGTCAGCGATGCGTGCCCACAGAGGTGGAGCCTGGTGAGGCGTATGTGCTGCCAGCAATACACTCCTTTGCCTTTTTCTTCTCTTCCTTGCGGCACCCTACAGAGGTGGCCGTAAGTGGCTGCTGGACCGCAGTCGTCGTTGGTGAGGCTACTGTAACTACACCGCTTGTGCTCAGTGCACCTGTCTGTCCCATTGGCATGGCAGAGATGGACATCGAAGGGGCGGCCGTCACCTGGGGTGTGAATTGTGAGTTGAGCAACGTGTGACCAAGTTGGTACGCCTCAGCCTCCATCAGCTCCTGATCCGTCGTCACGAGTGTCACTCGCGGAGTCACGCATACCCACGGCGCCACGTACGGCGGTGACACCTTGACAATCGGGTGATATAGCTCAACGTACTGTTGGTCACCGATACGGGCCTTGTCGCCGGCGAAGCGCCGATACTCCTCGAATATGGATACGAGGGACCATCCCTGCAGTAAGCGCAGCGAGGCAACCACCGTGCCGGTACGATGTTTTCCCTTATTGCAATGGATCAACAGCGGGTGGTGTCGAGTGTCACACAGAGTGGAAAGAATGCGGTGCATGAGAGTCTCTGAGATATCAAGAAACGGCTCCTTGTTGCCCTCCGTTGGAAAACGCAGTAGACTGATGTTATGCTCTTCACAAAACTTCAGATTGCTCTCCGCGTACTCCTCTGGGCACAGGTAGAGGATGCTGCGGAGGCGAAGAGCCCGAAGAAAATTGTAGTTCTTCTTGGTGGGGTAGCCGCCTCGGTACACACCTGGGCACACCATCGAAAAGTTTATTGTAGGTACAAGGAGCTCATTTGAGGACGACGTGGGCACTGCCATGGGTAACAAAGCAGGCGAGTACGGCAACAAACGGAGAGAAACCCTCACGTCCTTGAAATGAAAGGCCCGAGGCGGCTACTACCTTGAGCGCACTGAGGGCCGTTCAGGGGCGCCCCTTCAGTGCCCTTGAAACAGAACGGACACGGTGGAATATCAGAAGGAGAAGAGATGGAGAGCTTGCCAAGCGTGGGCTGCAAACACAGCCTCGCACCCCTGATCACGTCTCCGGATACGGGGCCGCCCCTGGGTGTACTTTGCACGCAGCAGAGTCAGAGGCAGACCGAAAACGCTGCAGGGAACGTCATCTCCGGCACCAGCACTATCCTTTCGCGGTGCGCATGGCAGCGCACACAGTATGTGCAGCAGCCGCATTCTACATCCAGAATACGCCCCTTTCCTCTATCCATTACCTCGGAGAGCAGGAGAAAGAAACCACTCTATACCGACGCATTAAGCACTTCATCAACAATTGTTGCATCCACATGTGATCACCGATCAGTCGTGTCAGCGTACGAGATGCTATCACCGATCGGTATGTTGACGCAAGACGGAATCACGTATTCCTTCAACGGGAATCAGGACAGCCACCGCTAATTTCATCGGGAGCTCCAGGGGGAGTCATCGGCCAACCTCCAGAAGCGGATGCAACAGGTGGCGGATCCTCCCACACTGACGTAGTGGGAACAGCACCGCTGTTCGGCAAGTCCGGTGACGGGGAATAGCCTTCTGGCACACCGCTTGTAAACATGCCCCAATCACTGTAGTTCACCACGGGGGGCTCGGTAACGGCGGGTGGAGCCGATGACGAAGGAAATATGCTCGAGATAGAAAACGTTGCCGCCCCAACAGGGTTGGGTGTGGGCATAAAGATGTTGAAGGGGGAGATGTTAGGCACAGGCTGCACATGGCCTACTTGCGCCAATGAAGTGGGGTACGTCCATACAGGGGACGGATCCGCGTCACAATACCTCGTCCTCCCGTGTGTCACGGTGAGCGGTTCCTTCTCTAAATATCGCTCCTGCTGGTTCGGCGATTCGGCTCCATGCGGGGGAGCCTGGTTATAGAAATCCTCTAATATGGGTTCCTGCTCCACACATAGCGTGGCCGAAAAAGATCTATCGGTGGGCCCAACCTCCCTTCCGGACTCCGCAGATGGTGGCTGCTGTGCCACAGAGATGCCACTAGCAGATGTACACTGCTGGAACGGCAGCTGATATGATGGCCCCCGTTGTAACGCCGATGGCGGCACGCTGCTCTTCCCTACTGTCTTATCACTCCGCATACACCGGATGGAGGGGCAGAGCTGACTGAGGGATACGAACAATCTGTTAAGTTGCTGAACCGCGGGTATGTCATCCCCTCCCTTCGTACCGTCGGCCAAGGCACCAGCAATAGATAATGTACTCAGTGAGGTGTATGCATTGCTGTCGTTCATAGGGCACAGGAGGCTGTGGTACGCTGAAAACTGATGCACAACATCCAGTGGAAGCCGGCGGCACGGCAAGTCTGGGCCCGAATCGCCTTGATACCTCGGCGAGAAAGTGGCATTCATGCGATACCCCTCCGTGCTATCCATCCCGTCAGATGCAGGCAGCTCGTATTCCTCCATAAGCGCTGCATGCTGCATCCGGCGAAGCAACGCAGTCGCACTATTGCTGACCTTACTAGGGGGCAGCAATGCCAAAGGCCCGAAGCCGCGGTGATCGGCGGGCTTCTCACCCCAAGCACCGAGACTGTTACTTGCCTGCACAAAGATAGGAACGCGAATGACCTGCGGGGTACCCGCGCCAAGGCTCATAACCGCTTTGGTAGCCTTACTAAAGAACTTCCTCACTCCCCCTGAACTATCTTTACCACCCCCGGAGGCGGCAGCCCCGCTGTCCCCACCTGTGAGAATGGTGATCGCCATACGCGCAGGGCGCTCAACCCGACATGCACTTCCAAACAGGACTGCATGTATGTGTGCTACCACATCGTAGTTTGATATATCAAAGAAGAGTTCGGGAAAGCGGCGCTGTGCGCGGTGGAAGAAGAGGCACATCAAGCCCAACATGCGAGGGTGGGTGAAGTAGTAATTCCTCCCCTGGTGGGCGGTGGTGCTCGCTCTATCGCGCTCCAGTAAGGATCCCTGGAGCACTCGCGACAGCCCACAGGCCTCCATGCACAGCAGCGCCCGCTCCATCTGCCTGAAAAGATGGGTACGACCAATCGCACCCGTCAAGACGCCGTTGTTGTCTAGGGTGCAGGTGAGAAACCGAGCCAAGTCCAACCGACCACGCATCTGGCTGCCAGAGGTGGTTGACTCATCATAGGGGCGGCCAGCCGCACTAGTTTTATTATTTAGTATTCCCCTTCGATAACTTCCAAGAATACGCTGGCTGTTGTACTCTAGCAGAGCGGCATGTACCTCAAGCAGCTGCACTGCGCTAGGAGTCGCAAGGGGAGGCAACCGACCGGATTGGCTTGTTCTCGTCTGTCGGTTGGGGGGGTTAGCAGTGCAACCTTCGCTGCCTCTTGATGAAGACCCGCCGCTGATGGGCGAGCCCATGCCAACGTCCTGCATACCGGGGTTGCTTGCCAGTAGCATCCGCAGTGCATATGCCTCCTCAGCATCGGCATCACTCTCCACCTGCTCCGTCGCCAGTACCTCCATGACGGTCCGGAAAGCTAAGCGTTTCTCGGAACTTACGGCACCTCGAACAGCAGTCTTGAGCTTCTCGCTGGAAGGTAAGAGGTCCGTTGCCACAAAAGAAGCTGCGCTGATGCTCTCATTCGCATCCCCGCCTGATGGCCTCACGTCAGCGCCCCCATCCTGTGGCGTGTTGTTCACTTTTCTGCAGAGGGGGTCCAGTGGTGCGACACCGACACTTCCGGACCGTGCGTCGGCAATCCACACACACGTATCGGCAGGCAGATCGCCGCACGTGGCAGCCACGGCAGAAAGTCGAAGCAGAAGATGAGGAACAACCTCAGCTGTAGACCCCACAATAAAGCCACTGGGTTCCATCCCACCCTGCCCCTCCGAAGATAAGGAGACACCTCCACGGGGCGGCTGCACCGGTGTGAATGTACCGGATAGCAGCGCGTCCAAGAACCCAGAGACGACGCTCGCCTCTGGGGGCAAATACGAAATTAAAGGTGCGCACCAGCATGCTGGGGTGAGTAGGGCGGGGGCACTGACGGCACAAGCTGCAGCGTGCTGAGGTGTAGCCCCAAGAAATACAATCCGCTTCTCCTGCCACAGGAGGGACTGCAACACACGTATGGCATCCAACGAAAAACTGAAGAGCAGAGAAGACAAAGGGCAATCCACGAACGGATAGATGAGATCGACAGGCCGGCAAAATGTTACGGTGCCGCGAGACGGAAAGACAAGCTCGATGGATTGGCCAGGGAGTGTTGAGGGGTTATGCTGTGTGAGCTTGCGAAACGGTTCGAGACAAACTGCAAGTGCCTCATTCAGGGACTCCCTCTGCAGCGGCAGCGCGGCCCGGCTTTGTGCATCGATAACGTGTCGCAGCTGCGCCACCATCTCGTCGGTGATGGTGTGCAACAGGTTAAAAAGAGGCGAAGTGGAAAGCACACAGAGAAGGTAGGCCACTGGAGCGCTCTCCTCGTCTCGTGCTCTCGGTCTGTCGTGCATAAGGTAGGCATAGCCATACCAATAGCCTTCGTCGTTCAACGGTGGTATTCCGTCAGACGTTTCGGTTTTAGGAGCTGGTGTGGAGTTGTAGTACACCACATCAGGGTAAGCGTGGCACATCAATCCAAAGCCATCCCCACAGCCCGCCTCCTTCTTGGGACATGAGATCACAGAGTGGCACGCCCGAACAAAGCCCTGTGTGGGCACCTGGAGATACAACCCAGCAGATGAAAGAAAAGGTAACGGGTCGCGGTGAGGTGCAGGAGAAGTAGCAATCATAGGGTTGACGGTGCGAGAACCGGCAATCAGTCCTCTAGCGGTAGGCGCATCGGGCGGCAGTTCATCGTGGCTGTGTGATGAAGATGCCTGGGTGGGGCTACCGCGCCACCGCTGCTGTGAGATAAGGTGAGCGCCAGCGAATAGCTCCAATAAGCAGCGCATGGCGGAGTGCTCACTGAAAACGCCCTCCTCTGATGATATCGCTGTCCTACTCATACCGGCCATTGACGAGGTGAGCAAAGCGATATTGTCCAGCGTGGCCCTCGCTGGAACAGGTCGTGGGCATTTACCGCCAATGGCATGCGCTTCTTCGTCCACAGATGGGTCAGTGAGCCGCACACGGAAGAGAGATATGTGTTGGGCGATGGGGAACGCATTCATTGTGTGCAACCGGTAAGCAGAAACCTGATTTAGACGCGCTTTGTTCTTCCAGGCGGGTTCCGGTCGGGCAGTTGCACGCAGTACTGGAAGGCGACCTCTTTTAAAAACGTCAGCCTAGCAAGAATGTCCCGATGTCGCGGGTTGAGAATGGTGAAGAAGTAGAAAAAAAATAAAAGTAAGAATCAGGTAACCTCTCCTCATCCATTGGTTCTGTTGTGAGATACATTCTTTTTTTTTCCGCGCTGCCGCAAGTTCCGTGAAGCCGCCACACAGAGGTCTGATGAAGATGTACCCCACTTGACCCAGTACACGTCCGTCGAATAAAAAGAGACGCACGCAAATAAAGCAGTGGCTCTGAGGGAGTTACTTTGATTCTGGCCGGTGTTTCCCCGGTATATGCCGTGGAAGACAAGCACACACACACACACACCTCACACGTCGGAAAGAAAAATGTAACTACTATTTGCGGCTCGGCAGTACCAACCACTTGCGCCGCCATCGCTCATCTCCTTTCTTCATGACCCCCAGCTGGGTGTGCTATATCCTTTATTTTTTCCTATTACTTTTTGCTGCTTTAATGGAGCTCAATGAAGCAACGCCAGTCAAGCTTGTAATTGAGTGTAACGGTTGAAGATCGACTGCGATGCATACCAACCTGACGGAAGCACACACATTCTCAGTTTAAGGGGATCGTAATGGACGCAGCAGACGGAAATTACTTATTTATTCAAATAAGCCGCGAAGCATGGGAGGACAAAGGCGGCACGATGCATAGCAGTGGAGTAATACTTGAGTTCCTTCGCGAACCCCAAGTCCTCCACACAACGGAGAGGCTCCTGCACGTCCCTCCCCGCCGACTTGGCGCACACCAGCGTGCCGATGCTGCCGCATGGATAGGAAGGCACAGACATCATGGCGTACTTCACGCATGCAAAGCCAATATTATTCTTAAGAAACCCCATCATTTTCTCAATCAGTGGGCGATGCAGCCAGATGCTCTCTGCCTGATTGCAAACAATTCCATCGGGACGAAGAATACGCATCACGTGGCCGTAGAAGGTTTCTCCGAAGAGTTTCGAGGCCGGACCGTCCGGATCCGTGGTGTCGATAATAATAACATCATACGTGTTGTCTGCCGCAGCTTCCACAAAGGCCAGTGCGTCGCCAATCTCCACCGCTACACAATCGTCCTGGAAGCCGCAGGCGATGTGAGGGAAGTGCACCTTACTCTTCTCCACCACATCGCCATCAATGTCCACCAGCTGCACCTGCCGCACAACCCCCTCCTTACCATTCTTGTGGCGCAGAACCTCCCGCACGACTCCGCCATCACCTCCCCCAAGCACAAGAATGCGCTCGGGCTTGGGATGGCAAGTGAGAGAGAGATTGGCAAGCATCTCGTGGTAGACGAATTCATCGTAGTCAGTGAGTTGGACGGCGCCGTCGAGGACCATGACGGTGCCCCAGGGACCCTTTGAGTCCGATTCAAAAATGGTCAGGTGCTGAAACTTCGTCGGTTCATCGTAGAGGACTTTCTCTACCTTAAAGCCTTGGGCCTGGCCGGGCCACATTTCGCACTCCTCACGAAACCATCCATCGGGCAACAGTCCTGGACCTCGTGTATCACTCATGTGCAATCGCTTTCCTTGACGGTATTCAGCGTACGGCTCCCTGCTGCGTTATGAAGGCAAAACAGTGTAACGAAGAAGCAACGCATTGGGGTAGAGCGGGAAACAGAGCAGCAT
>JAIZPF010000003.1:69602-95465 GCA_020509355.1 Blechomonas ayalai | reverse complement strand
ATATATATATATATCCTGCCTTAACTTCTTTTTTATCTCGTAGGCAAGCATCCGCAAGTTAGCTGCGAGTGGTAAGGACGGGCATTCCTATGAGCCTTTGGGTTACAAGAAAGAACAGCAGCATACCGTCAAGGGTATCTACCCACACTTTGCGGCCCCATCCCACAGTAACACACTACATGCACTGGAGTGCCGGCAATCTTTGTGTGGCATAACAGCACGATCTGCGTCTTAGAACAGTATGGTAGCCCGAATTATCACGACAAACACAAAGAACAGCAGCATGTTCTGCGCAAAGATGCAGTACCGCAACAGAGACAGCAGTTTACCCTGCAAACTGCATGCCACCAGGCCACCGCCTAGTAACAGGAGAACCACAGCTGCTGCGAAGCCACGAACCTGATTCCTCGCCTGAAAGTGCACGCCAATGGCAAACGCAATGCTGAAAAATAGTGACAAGGCGCTGATGATGTTCATCATAACCACCTCACCCATCACTCGCTCAACCACCACGGTCTCTCCCGTGGAGTGTGACAAGTCACCACTGCGCTTGTCAATGCCCGAGCTGGCTGGTTGTTTCCCTGATTGATGCTTCTCCCCATCTGCCACAGGGGGCCGGACATGGGGGACAGTGGCCGGCTTGTGCTCCCTGGCAGCAAGTTTCTCATCCCAGTCTTTCTGCGCCTTCAGCAGTACGACACAAAGCGAACTAAGCAACGATGCGGTGGTGAGCCCGGCGACGGCCAACAGCACGAGGTCTGAGCTCACAGTGTGGGAGACCTGCTCGGTGCTAGTATTGGCACGCTTGCCCTGCGCCCAAAGGCCTCGACGCGTCGTCACCGGTACACTACCCGGTACAAACATGAGCAGGCTGAAGCTCGCTATCACACCAGCAAACGCGAAGCACACCTCCGACGACAAAAAAGTGGTCCATGGCACCCGCAGTGGAACTGTGATGACCTTGGGGGAGCCTTTGGCGCGCGCTACAGTTGGGGGCATCGTAACTACAAAAAAAACGCTTACAAGTCAGAAATGGGACCGTGAACCACCTTCACTACAATACGCACAGCAGAAGGATAGAGAAAGGCGCATGTATCCGTGATGCTCACTAACGTGGACAGAGAAAGTCCAATACGCAGTCTAGCGTTACCGTACGTTCATTCCACTAAGAATCTAGAAGCGTTCTTACAGCAGACCCTCGTCGCAAGAGTACCATTACCAATGAACAATCCACTGAGGCAAAGCCGCTTCGTTCTCGGGGGGAGGAGGGAGCGCCTCACTTGGATCAGCGTCCCACAGTCCGGGTAAGAGGGCCACCTAATCATGAAAGTCTGTGAAGAAGTGGTCCGTCATAATGAAACAGTGGTGATGCATATTGGTGAAGAAAAGGGCTGCACGAGCTCCATGCAGTCAGCTAGCACCCCCACGCCCCCCCTAACCGGCGCCTCAACAATAGGAGGTTGGTACAGAATGGGCGGGCCCCCTTATGTCAGCGCGAGGGTGAGTGCGTCTCCTTCACCTATCGCTACTGCCATTGCTGTATGTGTCACTACTTCTATCGCTGACACTTCGACTGTATTGGTTCTCTCCCTCTCCACTCATCGTTTTCGCTTTTTTGAGTTTTGCCCCTTTCATCTTGGCGGCGCGTCTCACTCGCTTCTTGTGTTGAGCACTCTCAAGGGCCTCCACCTTCTCTTGATGCCGTCTAGCAAAAGCCGCAAGATCCGCTGCTTTTTTAGCCTCTGCTTGCATACGATGTTGTCTCTCCGTCTCGGCCTCCTCAGCCATTCGGGCATTTCGGTTGGTCTTGCCGCCTGCTCCAGCAATGGTAGACTGCAGGCGAGGGAGTGAGCGGATGGTAGCGGTGTTGTTAACGTACTCATCATGCTCAGCTTGCAGCCGTGCAGCGCGTGCGCGTTTCTCCTCCTCCGTCAGCGCTGGAGGTCTAACTGGGACGTGAGGATCCATATCCTTTTACTACCTACAGCTCCCGAGTCGCTCCCTCGATCATGCGCTCTGTGTCGCCTACACCTCTCAAATCACGAGAGCGGTGACGGCCAAAGACTTTGCGAAAGAGTAGAAGGGACCAATGGGAGAAGGATGGGAGAAGGTCCATCAGTGAGCATGTGAAGAAAGCGCCTGTTGGCAATGCATGGGTGAGGAAATGGGCATATACCACCGGTTATGCTTGTGAAGGAGCATACACAGACAACAGGAATGAACACGTCAAGCGCAGCGTTGCGGCACAAGTGAGCGCCTCTTCTCAAGCAATTGAATTACCACCTCCTACCACGATACCTGTTCTACTTTCTACGCGGCCGCTTCGAAGCCACGGTGTTTTGTTTCTCAGCGGCCTTCCGCTTCACCGTACGCTTCGTAGGGCACGTAGAAGCAGTAGGCGGGCGTTGTGACTCCGCAAGAAGTGTACGAGGCAGAGCAAACTCATTGCTGCTGCTTGATTGGACCGGCTTTGGTTTACGATCGGTGGCGCGCTTCGAAGTCGCATGGCGTCGGGACTTCCCCTGCAGCTCAATCTGCACCTCTCTCTCCGGAACGGGGGCGGGAGACTGAGATGCCTCTCCGGCTTGGGACCGGAGGCCCAGGCCGCGACCCTGGGAAAGGGACAGAGAGCGCGGCAAGTCGAACGTGCTCAGGGCGGGGGAAACCGCTGGGGCCTCTCGAGGAGATCGCAATGGCGGAGCACTTGAGGACTGGGCACCACTTCGGGTGAGAGAGCGCTGTAGGCGCTGCTGCTGCTGTGACAGGACCGCTCCCGCCTCTGCGGCCCACTCAAACTGCCTTTCAGGCAGCGACGGCACAGATTGACCTTCAAGCCGGAATTGGCTACCGAGCCCGGTGAGCTTTCTAGACACGTCCTGATGGCTCTCCTGTGCGCTGTCCGTATCTCCCTTAGGCGCCTGAACTAATAACGAGCTTTGCTCGTTCCGCTGGCGGGTCGCCGGTGATGACGGGGACTCACCATCTTCAGCAGAGCTGCAGCCACATGAGACGTGACCTGCCACCGTCTGCAGGGCAACATCAGAACTTAGGGGCGATGGTAAAGGGCAATCTTTGGGAAATGTCGAATCTACCGGCTCTCCTGGCATCAATGGGTACGGCACCGGCGATTCGCCAAGGGATGGAGCCATGCTATCGCGGTCCTCTATCCCCTTACTAGGGATAGCGGGAGTTGCAGCAGCGGAAGCGGTGCCCCTAGGTGACACATTAGCTCTGTTCACAGGTATCGGAGACTCTTTGTAACGAGTAGGAGAGGAAGCAGCCCGCGCTGGAGTGGCCGAAAGCGTTGCACTGTCACCGCCGTCCATACTGCGGCTTATACCTTCTGGATTGTAACCAACACATCCCTCGCTTTCGACGGATCGGGTCCCCTCCTGCGCAAGAGATACACTGGCACCATCGCCGCATTTGTCCGCAGCGACACGGCGTTCCTTGTCAGTCCCGGGCTCAGATAAAACTAGCTCGCGTGCCCCATTGTGCGCCACTACTGTACCGCAATAGGACGTTGGGGAGCAGGAGCGTGTGCCCTCGTCTATGCTCTCACAAGTCAGAGATGGTGCTGCTGAGGGAAAGGGACTGCTATTACTCGAGCGAGACCGCTTCCGACTGCTGGCCTTGCCCTCTCGATCATTTCCCTCCGCCTGAACAGGCATCGACAGAGAAGAAGCGACACTACCGGAGGAGGAGGAACTCATGTGCTCGCTGGTGTACATGCGGCAAGTTTGCTGTTCCCAAAGCCGTTCTCCTCTCAACAGACCAACATCGCCAGTATCAGCACTGACTCTATGCCGGGGGTGCTGTGGAGCGGTGTTGTCCTCCTCATATTGCCCACCTGCCCACATCTTCCCACGCCGCTGCCGTTGCAGCACTTGGGGCCTACCTTGCACTACTCGGGCGCTAGCTGTTGCGTCACCTCTGCATCCTACTGTGGGCACGCCAGTGATTTCCTCACCTGACACTCCCTCCTTCCCCGCCTCACAACACAGCCTGGAGTACGACGCACACATCCCAGTTGTGCGCGCCAAGGAGCCAGGCGTACTCATCGAACAAACACCCCTTGCAGTATCATGCGGCCCTGCACCCGGATGCGGCGTAGGTTCTAGAGCACTAATGTCCGTCTCCAAAGGTGAACTCTGAGACCACCTCCTACATGGGGAACCATTCTCAAATGGAACCACCGTCGTCAAGGGCGGTACAGTCTCTGGCAGTGATGAGAAACAGGACATACCATCGCGGGAATCACAGGCACTCAACCTCATGCATTCCATCCCCTCCTGGCCCTCTTCAACCACATCAGTGGTGCCAAAGTCCCTGACAGCTCGGAACTCAACCTCAGCCAGTGAAGACAGAGGTCCACAACATGATACGGATGACGAGGAGGAGTGTTGGATACGATTAAGAGACGAGCAACTCTTAGCCATACAGTCTTCCTCATCACCAGAAGAAAACCCGATATCCTCGACAGCTTTCACAGCTCGGCAAGCTGAAGAAAATCCAATTGAAGCTCCTTCCACCTCCACCGGTTCAGAAATAATTACGCTGCTGGAGTCCAGCAAAGGAATTGCTAAATCTGCCATACTAACGGAGCGCCAACCTCCTACTTCGTCATCCAACGATGCCTCTGCTTGCATGACAAAGAACGCCAATCGGTCCATCGAGTAAGAAACAGAGCACTTGCTGTACAGTTGCTCCCAAAGATAGTACGTACACGAAGAACGTACACAATCCTCCAAATTGTAAGACGCTACGCCATGACCAGGCCGACACTGCGCATCATCCCCATCCACACCACAGCACGACACCTGCGCCACTCCAGCCAGCGCATTTTTCCCACGCCTCATCAGAGGGCATACTTCATCCATCGACAGAGGAACGAACAAAGCGACTAACACCACAATTCCTTTTAAAAAAAAAGAACACCCCTCAGACACACAACTCTATTTGGCCTAAAGACGAACAAAGATCTCTAAAAAGAAACACTCAACAGGCAATCGTTGCCCACCTATAACTCGAAATTGATTTCACTATCCGCAAAACAAAAAGAGAAGAAACAATAAGAAACAAAAAACATACAAAACACAAATAATAACACGCTAAACCGATAACACGTCTGCGCCAGCGGCGACCACAACGACTTACAAAGACAACTGAACAGTTTGGTCTAGGGTAGCGGCGCTCCGCAGCGGCGTTCCTAGGTTAGCGCACACTTACGTCTGCTGTGTAACCCGTACAACGCCGCGGCTGTCAGCCAGTCACCTCCACCTGGCAGGGAGCTGCGCCACACCACAATATCTAATAAGAAAATGTGCGTGCACGAGCTGCGAGCACACACTCACAACACGACAGCCCAGACCACCGCACTGGCCCGCAGCGGCGCCCACGGCGCCAAAATAAATAGCATAGCGCAAAGCCCCGTGGCAGCTGCAGTGCAGCAGAGGCCTGTCTAGGAAGAAAGCCAGGCAGGGCAGTGGATGTATCCACAGTCGCTCGCACGCAGACCCCTACACCTCCGTACAGCAACATGCACCCTGGGGTGTACCGGCACACGTGTCCGCTAGCGCATGAGTCCACCCGCCCGCCCCTCAACGCATCTGTGTCCCCTGTGGCCTTGCACGCAAGCCACCGCGCACAGCATGTGTACCACGGCGACGAGCCTCCCCCCTCCAAGTACGTCCCCTACCGCAGCACGCAAAGTGTCATGCGCAAATCACGAACCCCCACCCCAGCCGCATCACTCCGCGTCTAAGAACAGGTCCAACGAGACGCTGTACGGCACAGTGCACGGAGTGGTGCCCTTCAAGTAGGTCACGGAGCCGCTGAACTGGAACAGGGGCCGCGAGCAACACTTGCTTTGCAGCTTATACGACAGCCGGCCACGAAGCCGCTGCTTCACCAGCAAGCACTTGGCGTGCCACAGAAATAGACGTGAAACTTTCAGGGCAGACTTGGGCGTCAAAAGGCTTGCCCGGGCCTCCCCCACCGAATCATTCACCACAATGGTGGTCTTGCGGCGCTGTCGCATGCGCTCAGCCTCCCTCTCATTGCCGGCCCTCAGGCACTCAATCTCCTGCAGAAAGCCGCTCCAATGCGAGTTGAGGGCAACGGCAAGCACATCACCATCGGCAACAAGCTTTGCAAACGCGCGGGACCGCACGTCATCGCCACCGACAAGCGGCTTGTGGGGGAAATCTGTGGGCTGGCCCATTGGATGGATGATGAACCGGTTGAGGGTATGCTTCCCCGCCGCATGTTCCACCGATCGCAGCAAGCACGCCACAGAAGAAGTAAAAAGGGGCAGTTAAGTGCACCACGAGCGCAGCGAGATCAGGCACACACAAACACATACAGTGCAGCAGGTGTGGGATAAGCCCCCACCTCCGCGCATCTCTCCAGAGAGACATTAGCTGCGCGCTACGACGCTTTAGTTACGTGTGCACAGAGATAAGGGAATTTTACCTTGTCATTATGTTGTTTGCTCCGCCGTTGTCGTATACAGCCAATGCATGTTTGGCGCCCATGTTTGTCTTCCCTCATGCGGCACCTTGCCATTGCCTTGGGGCAATAGTGTGGATGGCGCAGGTGCAGTCGTTAACCAGCGCACCCTCCCCGCTTGCGTATAATGCAGGAAATGGGGGAGGTTTAATCACTGAGCACACGCTCGTCAGCGATGCCTTCAACTAAAGAAAAACATTATCGTAACAAAGGTTTAACAGAAAAGTGTATCAGCGGAGCAGTCCTTTGCGGGGCTACCAAAGAAAGCAGTGAAGGGTCACCGCTGACAGAGCCATACAATAAGTCTGTGCATGTCTGTTGTTGCCTCTCACGTACCTCTAACGAACAGTATACATGCTCTTCCACTGCCAGCTCCATGGAAAACCGGGGGGAGGTATATATGAATTGTCATTCCTAGTGTTGCGTTTCCATGGTCTCGGTGCGAACGAAAGCGGGAAAGAACACAGTGCATGAGTACTTTAATGTATATTACTCTCCCCTCCCCCCGTGCAGGCTACACTGTTATGGGGGAAGAAAGGTCGAACAGTGGGTGTGCCCGGCTATTAAGCCCTCTTCTCGGCAGCCAGGAAAAAGTTGTAGTCGACGTTGTATGGCACATTGTGCTGGATACGACCGTCGGAATAGTTTACGGCCCCGGTGACGTTCATTGTGGACTGCTGGCCAGCAACGCCCTTCACCTTGTACTTGACCGAGCCACCCAAATTCTTTTCCTTTAGCGTATACATCGCGTGCCCAAGGAACATCTCCGCAACGTGGTTGGCCTTTGCAAACGTGAATTTGGAGCTGGCGGCTTGTTGCGCAGAGTTATTCACCGTAACGGTGGAACGGCGGACCTGGAGTAGGCGATCCGCATCGGCCACATTTCCGCCCCTTCGAAACTCGTTCTCCTGAACAAAGGCACTCCAATGTGAGTCCAGCGCAACGGCCAGCGGGTTCCGCTCTAAAACCAGCTTGCGAAAAGTCTTTGACTTCGACTCGTTGCCACCGCAGCTCTGAGTACAGCCCATCGTTATAAGCGACTGAAATGGAAAAGAGAAACTGTTGGTATGCTTTCCTACCGCATGTTCCACCGATCGCAGCAAGCACGCCACAGAAGAAGAGAGCAGAAAGTGTTTAGGGTTTAAGGTGTCATGAGCGAGGCTAAGTGGATAGTAATATCACGAAGTGGTGGCGTGCACATCGCATTTCGCTGTGTGGCTAATGCTCTATGTTGTCACGTTATATACACATATATACCAGCGTTACCCATCATATGTTCTTCTGTAAGCTGATGAATTGCGACTGGTGTGATGTGGTGGTCGGTCATGGATGTTACGAATCTTATGGTCAGTGAACTCATTTTAAAGTACGCTAGAGGTAACGGGAATTTGTAATTGTGGTTACGGTTGTTTTGCAGAAGTAATAAATGGTGTGACAGATGTTCTTACACACCATGATAAGTATAATAGTCACACAATGATAACAAACTATATTCATTCTCTTTGGTGGGATTGTGATGACTCTCAGCTGGGAAAGGAAATTACCTCCGCTGTTGTTGTACCAATTGGAGAATCCCTTTTTTGTTGTGAAATTGTTGAGATAAGTGACCGCTGGCCATTCAGTCGTGAGTGAAGGGGAAGCGCCTGTATTGAGTAAAACTGTAAATTGGGCGTAGACGTTTGCTCATTTCTCAGTTGATATGGTAGACTGCCTCTTGTAAGGGGAGCACTCAATGGAGGAGCACAGTTGTGTGTAGTACCATCAGCTTGTGTATCATTGGGGCCTGTTGAAGGAAAAGTGCTCTTTCCTGCAGTGCAGTGCGTGAGTATACTATTGTGTGAAGTGTAGTCAGGCTTTGGTGCAACCTTACTAGAAGTTGGCAACTGGCATGCCGTTTTATTACCGCATCGCTCTTGTCCTTTCTCTTTTCTTCTTTTGCCTTTTGAGCGTTGCGGCACTTTCGCGTTCTTCTTTTTGGGGGCATTCTCCTGTGCACAACTTGGAGTATTCTCACCATGACTCGACCTCAGTGGTAGCGGTAGAGTGGAACGCATCATCATCATAATATTACTGCTCGTTGAAACGGCTTGAACGACGTAATCCATCTTTTTCTGTAGTGCGCCATTGATACATTTACAAAATGCAGCCCACCACCTACCCTCCTGCTTCCAAAAAGGAAGGCAAATAATACTGGAAGGGGTCTCGGCGTCAGCAAACGATGACTGAATGCCTTTATGAAACTGCTCAGGATAATCTGTTTGGGTTGCGACATTCAGGGCCGAGGTCACTTCCCCGTCTAATTCTTGATAATGTTCAAAGGCTTTATCATCAAATTTCAGGGCAACCCTTTTCCACAGCAGTGCTTCATGCTCAGCTCGGCGTAACTTCTTCCGCAGATAATCTTTATGTGAATCAAATGTACGTTCGATCACCTCCTGTGCAAGACTCTGATGGTCCACCAAGTGGCTTTGGACAACCGCCATGCTATCACATGCGTTTCTATCTGTTCCAAAAATTTGAAGCATATCGTTAATCAGCTTGTCTCGGCACGCAATGTAAATCAGCTCGTCTCCGGCATTGGGACTTTGGGGTATCGGCAAACTCTTCAAATGACAAAAATACTCACTGATATTGGTGAATCTGTGCGTCATGAAGAAACCTTAACTAGTGAAATTATTGACGATATAAATGGGTGCTTCGTATAGTGTTTAAAAAAAAAAAATTAAGGTAAATAAAGAGCATTAAAAGCACAGCTCTGTTCCTAGAACTTCCTGCATTAACCAAAGAGACCCAGTAACAAAAGAAAAATCCTGTGACATATTGGCACAGAGTGCCAACTAATTTTACTGCAGAGAGAAAAAGAATTCCTCCTCAGCATTTTGGACAGCGTGTCAGTACTACAACAAGGCAAGATTACTATCGAACTTGAAATAAGAACAACCTAATGATCTTCCCTTCTAAATCCCCTCACAGTAAATATATACACGGGGCTAAGTGGTCTACGATGCGTACTTCCTCCTACTCAATAACAAAAAGGCGTGACTTTTCGAAGAGTTTTTTTATGTCCCATAATTCCTCCTGTCTACTTAAATTCAGCATACTGAGGAGCCTGGCCGTAGCGGTACCACCACACACATAGTGTAACAACAAAGGCAAGCATCGTGGTAAAAAACGTAGAGTACCAGATAAGAGACATAAACTCTTCATCTGTACCTGGGCGGGAATTCTGGTGAAGCGCATTCTCAGTTACGCCAACCAAATTGGTAGACTCGCATACAAACAAGACACGTGTCCACAGCTCTTGCATGTGCTTCTTGTAGTCGTTACTCATCTTCTTGCTAGTCATATAGCTGGTAAGGCGCTTCACTTCATATTCATCCTTTGGAATAATGCTGCCCATATGATCAAGCTCAACGGTGTTCGTAATTGTAGCTGCGTAACATCCTTTTTTAAAGGTCATCTTGTCCTTCATGTGGCGCTTAACGATGGCGTTGAAACGAAGCTCCGCAGCTGTGCGCACTTTGAGCCGGAACACATGGCGACGAAGAGGGTAGTAAACCTTTCCGACCTCTTTATAGACGAATTTTTTCGCCAGGGGACTTGTGTAGTTGCACATTGGATTGGATTGGCCGCCGAAGGTGGCCATCGCACCTCCGAGCGTCATGTTACCGAAGTTCATGGTCATTTTTGCAATGGGATCCTTTGCTTCACTTCTACCTTAAAATTAAAGGAAACCAAGGTGAACAATTTAAATGAAAGCCCAAGGAAGAAAAAAAAAAAGCACCACATGTCGCAACAAAAAAATGCATACCTAGTGTATGTATCCAAGATATCGGTGATAAGCGATACGGTTATTTACTTTGTGTTCAAAAATACGAAAACGGGAAACCGTTATAAAAGAACTGCTGGACACATATGATAATCGTCAGCAAATGAGTAGCTTGAGGACACACGTGATCCCTGGCAGCGTAAAAACTGCGAGTATTCAACGTACAGAAAAATCGCTTCTAAATTTTTCCATCCGTGATGAAGCTAGCGTACCGTGTGCAATTACAAACTGTTGGACAGATATTCTGCAAAAGAAAAGGCCAGAGTAAACTGCCTCACAGTATCGGAGTATTACCAAGTTTCACCTCCAAAGTACACCAACGTGACGAGCTTGTGCATGTATGGAAAACAGAAAAGATGTGCTGCACACAAAATTTAAAAATAAATAAATAAATAGCACAAATGACCCCATACAATTGCTCGTCGTACCAGGAGCACTAATAAAACTACAGGAGCGATTAATAGAACTCTCGCCCGCCCCAATGGAACAGTATTGCGCCAATGGTGAATCAGAAAGCAACTATTCGAGGAACGCTAGTCAGAATCATCGGTAATAGTATAACACCAACAAAACAAACAGTACCCCATTATATGGAGAATATCCACGCAGAAGATATATGTTCCCACTGTCAATCCTATCACCTAAACATCGCAATAGATAACAACAAAGGCTATCCATTAAACAGTCCCAACTGCATCCCCTGATGGCAACCAAGCGGTCCGTTGAAGAAGAATAATTGCACCCAGACATGTTTTGCAAATGCACTGACGGAAAACACTGGCCCTGTCGATTCCAACCGCGCCATTCTTGCTCTAGGAAAAAGGAGCCCCCAGCAGAGGAAACCACTGGCCACCGCCACCCCCAGTCGAAATGGACCGGGGCTGGTGAAAGGCCCCCGGCAACCAGGGAAGCAGGAAGCCACCCACCGGAGCCCTTTTGCGAACGCGGGGCGAACAGAGGCCCCCTTCGCGTAAAGAGATGCAACGCCATACGCCGAGCGGCAAATCCTACCTCTTAGCGGGATACCGAGCTGCATTCTGAACCAATTAATCGCGACACAAAGCAGAATATTTTCTTGATCTTGCCAAAGGGGTTCTGAAATCCGTTTCATTGGGAGGTGCCTGGCGACAGGGGATGATCCCGCCAAGCGCCGAGCCAAGAGCAAGAATTGAGAAAGCAGAGCCGCAACCCCGCCCCAACGGCTTACGTTCTGAACCAGGGCCCTCCTGTGTGACGCGTGTTTCTCGTGAAAACAGGAGGGCCCTGGTTCAGAACGTAAGCCGTTAAGGCGGGGTTGCGGCTCCGGGGGCGTCCAATTGGTTGGGCTTGGTTGCTGGCGCACGGCGGCCAGCCTTAAAGCACCCCTAGGGAGGGGGGCAGCGCTCCCGCAGGCGCGATGCGACGAGCCCCAAGCCGCCGACGGTGCCTAACGATGCGAAGCGCTGACGTATTTCTTTCGATGCAGGTTTTTTGCCTAGCTATGTCTTCCCATCTTTACGCGTTTCAAAACTGTAGAAGACTCTCTTTCAATCCTTCCAATGCGGAAGTTTGCCTGAACAGCGCGCTTTGGCTTGTTAGCATTTTCCCACACATCCCACCATCGATCCCCAAGATTTTCACAGCCCCTGCAAGGTCCTCAGGCGGATGAAATCGGACACTGGGTGAACGTTTCACGCGCTGAAACTGCGCGGGGGCGGCCGGCTGGGTGGGGGACGAGTGCCCGGCCTCGTGTCGCAAGCTGGCGCCCTTCCCGAGAGCCGAGGTGGGCAGAAGGCCCCCCTGCCAGTTTTTCACAACGGGAACGTTTTTGGAGTCCCTTGAAATGTTCAGCACATGGTTGCTTTGCGGCAGGGCGGCCCAGTGCAGATGGCCATCAAAATGGATCTGGATGCGCGCCATTGTGTTGTCCAAACCGAAGGTCCCCGCCGGGTGCCAGACTCCGTTCATGCACGCATGTCGTTCTACGACTCACGGTCGCAGCACTTAGGAGTTGGTTTCTTCGACAAGATCCACGGTCGATTCGGTCGACAGGATGCCGTCCAAATTGACGCCTCCGCGTACTTACTCCGCGTACTTACTCCGCTGCTGCGAGTATGGCGCCAGCTTGCACTTCAGTATGCTCGCTGACCCGCCTACGTCTGATGGACTACAGAGATTTACTTTGTTGAGGTGTCCGGCCGCTTGGACAGTAAACCACATAAAAGCAAGCGACAGAGCAACGGCAAAAGTAATGGCCACCATGCCACTCGCCATCGAAGAGCTGTATGGGCGGTACTTTGACTTGCGTGTGCACGATATGGTCATCCATCGGCGATGGAATAGATGGTACCGTAAGTGAAGCGACCAAAATGGAATCAAAGAAAACATCACGAGGAATAAATCCTTGCATCTTGTGCCGCCTGTAATGCACGCCGCCTTTCGATTATCATTGCCCCGCGGCTCAGTTGTGCTTACCTTTCTTATTTGGGGAAAAAAACCGAAGTGGGGGCTATGACTGAGAACTTCACAAAATCTGTCCAAAGCAAGCACAGACCCAACGTTACTAAATTCCTGGATCCCATAGTTTTAGCATAAGTAGCCTTGGCTCCGGTATATGCGAGCTCCGCCCGTAAAATAAGTGTCGCAAGCGTTTGGGGGCCGCCCAATGTAAGCGTTGCCCCCTCGCGGGGCGCTGTTCGCGCGCCTAATAATTCAGGAGATATAAATTCATGAACTTGCAGGCCCTCGTCTTCACTTCGTCCTTCCCTCAGCCAGCCCTCGTGGTAACGGGGAGTTGGAAGGCCATTCGATTCCTCTTGTTATTCGCCGATGCATGCTTCTGTGGCGCTTCCGGAATTTGGAAGCGTCGTGCACGGAGGGAGCGTCACAGCCGTGCACGAAGAAGCAACTAAACATCGCGCATCGGGGCAATCCACAACCGGTCCCGCAAGGCAAAGCAACGCCCGCCCTCCTCCAAGTGGGGAAAGTCGGCTCCATTTTTTGATTTGGTGCCGCAAATAAAGTAATACTTACTCCGTTTGTATCCGTATGGAGGTGGGCCACACAAGAGTATGGGGGGGGGGGGTAATCACATTTGCTGTACTATTTCAGTAGTGTTCGTGACATCTGCGCTTCGTTGCACTGCTAGAAGGTTATGTCGTGCGAAAGGGCGTGCTTCAAAAAGTGATCGATTACGAACACCCCAATGAGCACAATGAAGATGTTGTCCATATAGTGTGTCACCATATCTGCGGCATGGCACATTGTATATAGGGCGGAGTCTGTCCAGTTCGTGGCCCTTGAAGTAGCAAGATGTTTGGTGCATGGTTCATCTCCAGAGAAAACATCACGAGGGAGCACCACGGAAAAGGCTGTGGTGAGATGGAAAAGAATAATGCGAATACCCACCACCAGTGCGAGGTACTGCGTACTGACCACGGAGCGCAGCCACAGAACGCAGTTGCCAGGCCACACGTGTCCCTCCGCCGTCATGAGGCGCTTATAATAGAGGCGCACCAGAGAAATATCGTTGTCATCCATCACCGCCTCTTTCGAGCACGGCCCCAGGTGTTGGCGTTCAGCAGCACAGCAAGCCATAGGGCCCCCGATTACTGGCACTGAGAACGTGGCAGCACACCCCCGTTGTGCCCTGCGGAGGCTAAACGCGGGACAGATGAGCAGAATCTCCCCCCGGCACAGTGGGCAGCGGAGATGCTTTTGCTGATAATGATACCGCACAAAGTCCAGCATACATGACGCGCAAAAGCTGCTGTGCCCACAGGGGAGGATCTCCACAGGCCGATGGGCTTCCTTGACAAGGCAAATCATGCACATTTCAGAGGGTGGGGCCGCTGCCATTAACGCAGGATGGCCCGGCGAGTCATCTGGGGTGGAGAGGCAGCTGATGTAGGGGGAGGATCGCATGATGGGAGTCCTACGCAGCGATGAGGCGATAGCCTCCACCTCCTGCGGCAGTGGCACCTCACCTTGCGATTCGTGGCTTCTGTTCACCCACGGGCGGCTTTCCTCACTCCGAGCGACGTACCACACGAAACGGACCGCCAGTGTAATGACGGTGGTGCACACAACAAAGAGTATTAGACCAAAGGTGTTGCCGTCGACGAAACCGCCCAACACAACCACATGAGGGCTTACACTACCGCTCTGGAATAATTGATACTCGTCTGGGCACTGCAAGCGATTCACCAACATCATCTGCTCTCAGCGTGGGTGTGCCAGCATCCACAAGTTGGTCCAGTGCAATGCCCCCCAATGGGGGAAAGAAGTGTTGATTTACTTGGCAGAGAAGAAGTGAAACGAAGAATGAGATATGGGCCGTGCAGGAGCCTCGTCTAGGAAGCCTTGACTGCCACCAGATCAGTTGGCTCATACGTAATAAATCAACTCATTATGGTTTTGCTTGCATTTCTGCTCTCTTGTACTGATTGCCCATCTTCCATTCACGTTTCGCTCGCTCTTTATGGGGGCAGGCGGGGGTGCCCTTCCTCAACCCTTTCGAGAACATCCGAAGCTGAACCTAAAGGTGCTCGCTCTTTATGCACACATGTTAGGGTATCGCTGGAAAGGAGAAGCTCAGGGTGGAACCCATCCAAGAGAACATGGCAGCTTACAAATAAATGCCCGCATGCCTGTTTGTGTTATATACAATATCCGAAGCGCTAAACAATAAATAATGCGCCCCTCTAGCCGAGGTTAAATGGCCTCACGCTGTCCATTTCACTCATTGGTTCGTTCCAATGCTCCCTGGCCTCGATCTGTAGCAATTGGCGTCGGGAGGATCGGCTCTTTCCCGTCCTTAATGGCACGAGAGGCAAACGCAGACAAACTAGCACGCAACATTCCCCCGCACTAGAAGGATAGAACACTTTTGATATCGAAGAACCAATCCTTTTGTGCTGCACATGGATCGGCTGTGCCGTGCGTATACTGTACTGTGGGAAGCTGCCGCCTAAATTGGGTAATTTTCGGTAGCGTAATCTCGAGATGCCATCAAACTGCTCTCGCCACTTACATTCACAAATATTCACGAACAGCACGATAAGGGTAATAATAATTCCCAGAACAGCGGCAACCGCTACACGATCAAGGAGGCCTTCCACTAATCACACGATTTATCTTTGCCTGCGCCGCAGTCCAGTTATCGCTTACCTCCGCGTTGTTCATTGCTGCCGTATCACAACGTGAGGTGAATACCGCCCTTCCTGCCCCAGCCGAAGGAATTGCACGTCACAGTATTGATCCTCTTCTTCCGGTGCTGTAGCAAACTGCCTAACCTACAGTCATTTACAACAATGATGAAATAGCGAGCTGCAAGGTGTCTACAGTGGGTGTTGCGCTGAGTTCACCGCTGCTCTGCGCAAGAGTCGAGTGTTACTTCGTCACTGGCAGTGAGATGCGCACGAGTGGACCAGATAATGAGCTCATCATCTGCATCCAAGGAGGGGCCTCTTCCGCTGTGCATGGGCACCCAGCACAGCGGTGCTGATTTCCTGGTGTCACATAAAACGCTTGTCAGCAGATACGGCGCCGCTCTGACGAACTGCGTCGCGCCCATGAGGGACCGCACAGCGGTGCCCTTTGTCAGTGAGCCCTCGAGCGGCGACGGTCCATATCGGGATGTGACGCAGCGCATGCCAGCGTCCCACGAGCTTCTGCAAAGTCGCACATTCTGCCCCGTGCAACTGCCTTAGTACACGTCTCCCCATTCTCTCCCATGAAAAGGTAGATCAACCCAGCGCTTGCGCTGCTGAGGAGCAATTAACCGATACACCTGCGCATCCTCATGGTGGTACCAGTCAGATCGTGAAGGGAGACACTCAGACAGGCCGCTGCGATTCGTTAGCCCCCGTGGGGAGAAAGGGAGCCAAATCCACCAACCTAGCGTGTCCCACAAAATGACAGAGCAGTTACCGTGAGCACCCCTTCGATCTCAATACTGCCGTGAGTTTCACAGGTGGATAGCACCACGCCAGTGTATTGCGTACATCATGGCTTGCCCATGAGCGCGTTTCCCTTATTGGGCCATCAAGCACAGCGTACCATCAGTACACCAGAGAGAGAGAGGGGGGTGGGAGAAGATGAATAAATAGAAGGCCTCTGCCAGCAGCACTGAAAGCATTTCCCCATTGCCCAGCCCAAAGTCACGTCACCTCGTCCATCCTGAGTCGGGCTGGCTCGCTGAGATGTCGGGCGTAAGATAAGGGGCACCCCATTCCCTGCTGGGCGTTGGATATGGAACGTGCGCTCCCGCAATTCCTCCTCTACACTATTTGCCATTTACACCTACCAAAGGGCCACACGCCGTGGATGATTCCTTTGCCCCGGCCCAGCCCCATTGCATCACTTGCTGTTTCCTTTCTCCCGTTTCCACAAATGGCCGCCCCTTTCCTGCCCGCCTGGCGCCACCCCTCCTTTTTTTCATTTTCTCTCTCCATCCACCTTGTCCTCCACTCCCCCAACCGTCGGTGGGTGGGTGTGCGGCCTTTTACTTTGCATATGTGCGAGTGGCGCTACACAAGGCCTGGCCGCACTGCATACATTTCAGAGAAGCGTGTCCCCCGTCCCTTTCAGCTTAAGCACACACACACGCACGCAGATATATGTATTCAAGCGTATATACCTGTGTACGAACCACAACTGTTATACGGAGATTGTACGTAAGTGTTTCATGTTACTGATAGTAATAATAAGAGTCGTAAGAAGCCATTACTGAGGGGCGCCAGAGTGTTCACGCTGGCATTGGAGAAAGTAATCCCATGCCCACTTGCAGTTCTCCGCATTGTTTTCATTGGCCTCCAAACACTTGGCATAGCCACTGATGTGTGGAGCGCATGCGTTGTTCTCCTGCTGAGCGGCCTGAGCTAGCTGCTGGGCCTCGGCGGGGGCAGTGGGAGCCTGATTGTGGCTGTTGTACAGGTAGTTGCTGATGCCGTGGCCGAGCACGCTTCCGCCGGCAACTGCCGCCATTGTTCCAAGAATGCCAGAGCCCCCCGCGCCTGGAGCGTGGCCGCGCTGCATGTAAACGTTTGTCACTTGGGGCTGCTGCTGGTGAGTGTTATGGGGTGGTGCGCTATGGTGCGCTGGAGGAGCACTGCTGCGGGGCGCAGAGGACCTCGATGGTGTAGCACGAGAACGAGCCATGTTGAGTTGCTCGGTTCAAGAGAATAAAGGCTTACAAGGGGTAAAGATACTATTCTTTTGGAACGAGAGGCCAAACTCCCAACCAGTTGCACACCAGCAAACGTGAAAGAGGAAAAGAAGAATTCATTTCCGCAAGCTACCTAGATCGTAGCGGTATTTATTTGTGAATCCTGCATGGAAGAGGAGGGGCCGCCTTTCATGGTGTATGCATCTCTAACCGCAGGCCACCAACTACCACTCAAGAAAAACAGAGCATGCGCCAAGACTGTGGCATATGTGTCTCCCAACCCCCAATCATATATGTACAAGAATATAAAAATAATTCTCATCATGGAAGGGTGCTTGATCTGTATGCTCACACTTTCCATCGGGTATCTGGTAAGCGGGTGACTGGCAGGGGAGGGAGAGATAGTGAACCACGGGCATGGAGAGTCCCAACCGACGGTATATTCCTGTAAATCCCTCCAACCCTGACTTTTCACTGTGCCAGTGGGTCTTGGTGTGTGTCTGTTTGTGTATTGGGAGATTTGATGAGGATGGTGCCCCCTCACTGCGATGGATGCCTCCAACGGTGACCTCGGAAGTGAAGCAAAAGGGCCCTATCGAAGGACATCCCATGAAAGCCCACCGCGGACACACACACACACACACAAACAACAACACCATGCCCAAAAGGGATGAAACAGCCCAGCCACTGGAGGGACCGCTGCACACGGCGAATAATCTCCCTCTGAAATGACTTACCCCTATCTTCATTCCTCACGTCCCCTCCCCCTTACACACACACACACAGATATCCCCCCACACCATCTTGCACGCTTCCTATTCTGTTCTTTTGCGAGCTTTAGCACTCGGCTGTCTCTCGCTTCTTGTGTTTCATTCGGGAACCCTTCCGCCTCTCTACGCGTGAGCAAACCTCTGAGTCCATTCGCGTGCCGTCTGGAGCGCCCCTGCTTCATCCCGTTTCCAATGATCCGCCACATCGTTAGCTAGTGGATCGTCGGGGTTCGGACTGGACATCAGGATCTGTATCGATAGCAACACCTTATTGATCAGTAACGCTGGGGACCACTTATCCTTGATGATGTCGAGGCAGATACGTCCAACCCTGTCAACGTTAGGGTGATAAATCTTTGTGAGGAAGCGTACCTTTGGTGGCACCATTGGGTACTCCTCCGGCAAGAACAGCTCCAGATGAAAAACACCACCCTCATAGCAGCACTGAGGCGGGCCCAGGATGACTACCTTGAAGTATCGCGGGTTCTCCCTTGTGGGTGTGGCAGAGATGCCGGGGGGGCACTCCTTCTGCAGTTTCTCTGTTTCTTTGATAATGCGGGTTGTGAGGGCCATGCTAAGAGGGAATGGGATGAGGGAAGAGCGGAATGCAAATGCTGAAAGAAACGCGCCTGGTGTCTGACTTCTTTGTGAAGTGGTAAGGGTCCTTCTTGGGTGCCTGCAGCGTGCGCTCCTTGTGTATATGGTTTTTGTATGTTCTCTTCTTTCGGTCTCTCTGTCTGATTAGTCGGGGTAGAAGTGGTAGAACCTAGTCTAAGTCAAGAGTATGCTGTCAACCAATTAGCCAGAGATCGGTGTGAAATAGTGGCAACGGCAAACAAAGAAACGAGGTGACTGGGCAAGTAAGCCCATAATTCGTGGAAGTGGCCTCCGCCCCTCCCTCCAGCAGATCATGCTTCCACACGCGCAGTACAATGACGACGTCCCGGTGTCCTGTAGAGCACTTGTAAGCATCGATTGCCTCTCACGTCACAAGTGCAAACGCAGGTTCCACCTACTAGACATTCAACACGTTGGTCTGCACATAATGGCTTCCAGTCCCCTACAGACGCCTTCTCAGATATCACTGCGCCAAACGGGGGTGGGGCGGAGTGCCACACACACACACACACACCATTGCCGGAGAATCTGCTGAAAAGGTGTATCTTGGATTGTCTCCAGGCATGTGACGATGTTAGCAAAGAGGCACAGTCGACATGGCAGAGTCAGCAATCCGGCCGGTGTGTGTCAGGCGAGCGCGGAGGGGTAGCTCAAGGGTAGAAAGACGTGTCGTTCGCACCGCGCCTCTCGTCCCCCACTCCCGATCCTTGAATACCGCCTACAGTGATACATGTGGACATCTTCCTTTTGCCGGTATCCCCTAGCATGGGCGGCGCTATGAAGGGCAGCATCAGCCGCTTTGCATACATCAGCATCCCACCCGACATTATCAAACGGTACACAGTCAGCAAGCACTACCCCCCTCCCACACACACACACACATTCGCCACGCGCGTGCTTTGCAAATGCACTAGACCCCCTGGTCAACCATTCTCGTTTACATTAATACCCACTCACACCAAAAGAGGAGGGAAGGCGATACGTTCCGTACCAGAGGGAACGGTTACCACAGAGACTTCGCTCCGCCCTACGCCTTCTATGCTTCTGCTTCCAACCCTCCTCCCTTTAATTCCTGCCGTCTGCTACTCGGTTGCTGAGCCCAGGGAACCGCGTCGCTCTCTATCTTGTGCTTGCTTTGTTTCTTCGATGTGTGTCTGCAGTCGTTCAAGTAGCATGTGCTGAAATGTCGCCTGCTCCTCCCCCTGTTGATTCGTCACTGCTGCCCGTTCGGCAGCCCAATCCTGAAGTGCACGTTTCTTATGCTCCAACTCCGCCTTCTTCTTCCTCAAGGCAGCCACCTCTCCGGCCAGTGATTCCACACACACCGCCGCGGCCTCACGGCCCTCCTGGCCGTCCAGCAGATGGTCCGCTGTCGCGCACAAATTCTCCCGCAGCAGTTCCTCGTAGCTGCGCATGGAAAGCTCAGCTTCGTTGAGGATGCGTCGAAGTAGCACCGCGCGCTCCGGTAAGTCCAGCGCCACCTGTCGAACTAGCTCATCACCCAGGAGGTAGAAGTGAATTTTGGTACGTTCTCGGTTGAGTTCGAGCAAATTGAGCGTGGAGACCACTGTTGCGGTCCCGCCGTGCTCCGCGTTTAAGATGGATGGCACGGCTTTCTGCCTTGTGGTGTGACTGAAGAAGGAACTTGAATACGCCGCATCACTACTGCCCCAGTAGCTAGCTGTCTGTGACATCATGTGAGCAGCCACGGCTCCCCTAGTTACACCCCTTCTCTGGGCGTCTCCCGCTGCGGTGCCTTCGGCCACGGTGTTGGTGGCCTTGGGCGGTGGTCGTGGGATAATTTTTGTGGTAGCCGTCACCAATTTCTTCGCGGTCTGATTTGCCATGTCCTCGCGCTGGGGGCTGTTCCTTCTGGCATAATTGGAGGACTGCGGATACATCTTCAGCGGCACACCCCAGCAACGTGACCTGCTCTTGCGCAGCCACAGATCCACGTTGTGCTCTAGGGACAACAGATCGTCACGGCTGACAGGGGCGGTGCTGGCACGCTCCATTAGAAAGAGTGCTTGCCCAATGGTGGGTCCTTGCCTAAGCTGGGCGGCGCGCTCCGCCTCCAGTTCCTTCTCAAGGTGCTTACTGCCCTTGTGCATTTTGTGTTCGCTCAGAAGTTGCTCCATACGACGCTTTCCCTTCATGCGGCACATGTACTCCGCCGCTAACGCGTCGGGGTCCATCTTGAAAAAGATAAGCAGGCGCGGTGGCACAAGCGCGTCCACGACGCTTTCCATCTTCTCTACGACGACAGGGGAGTAGGTGTAGGACTGCAGCTTCCACTGCGTTGAGTCTAAGATACAACTCGTCCCAGAGGCGACGCCTTGCCGCGCGGTACCACTAGCCCTGACACCGGAAGTTTCTACTTCCTCGTTGCAACTGCTCCCCTCCACCGTGCCAGCTGTCTTATCAGAAAATTCTGCCTTGGTCACTGTCCCGCTTAGGAGGATGTTGTGCACAAATGGAGGCACTTTCACGCCAATGGGGCCAGAGGCGTCTCCACATGCCGTTGTGTGCTGCAACACAAGATTGTAAAGCGTTGTCATGTACTCCGGGCTGTCCGGCGGCACCTGGCGAACGCCATAGAAAACCTGATCGTGGTCAGGGGACACAGCGCCGTCGACGCCACTGACGCCCGTATCGCCATTCGGTATACGGCTAGCAAGCAGCTCGCGGAGCACAAGCTCACGTGCTACTTCCCTCTCTTCTTCCGCAAAGGTCCCACCGATGCACGAGCTGCCATTCGGAACCCCCCCACCATCGATCCGGATCTGCTCTTCCACGTTGCAGTGAACCATACCACCTCCCGCAGTGGCCAGTAAGGATTGCATGGTAGCCGACAGGCCACCCGCCTCCGTACAGCTACCTAGTCTGTCGCCCCTCTGACTGCTAGTACTCTGCAATTGTCGTGCCTGCTGCTGCTTGAAAAGATATTCAAAGAATTCTGCGTACCGGATTGGCTGCCGCCCAATCAGCTGTGGTTCCGAGTACACTGCCAGCTGAAGGGGTAGATCGCGTACATAGGCGCGCCGGAAGTGCTCTTCCATCGCTTGCCCCTCGACGTTCGCCGTCATGCGCTCTGCCACTAAAAAGCAAGAAGGAGAGAAGAAAAAGGTTGATTGGCATACAGTTCCTGCCACGTACTCCACAAATACGGCACCCTCCACACCCCCAACCGCCCCGTGCTGCTCTAGGCCCAACGCTGTCTGGCGTGCTAGGAGGGTGGGGAGGAAGTGACCCCCAAATCACCACTGAAGCAAGACTACGGCCGAAGAGCCATGCGCCACCCATAAACGAGAGGAGTCCCCCCCCCTCCCACTCAGAAGAGGAAATCTGCAGCAGAAACAGCGCCCGCATGCGGGCGCTGACACACTCTCACCAGCTTGACTTCACAACGGTTGTCCTGGCCGTTATTTAAAAAAAAAAAATTCTCTCCATTTCTCCATCTCACACGATGGAGAGCGGTAAACAACCAGTCGGCAATACTTCCATCAGTACTGCGTCTCAACGGGAGACGGGGCAACCCTATCAAAAAAAAAAGAGAAGAACACATATCTGGATGAGATTCATCAGACCACACTCGGGTCACGGAGAGAAATAAACGAAGTTGCCCATCGCTCCGGGCACATGAGACACTGCGAAATGCACCCGCTGGGAGGGAAAGAATAATATGCGCCGCAATGATTGCTAACGCTGCGCCGCGGTAGTTGGTTCGATAAGTCTGAACCACCCATCGACCCGCGTGAGTACCTGTTGCAACTCAACACAAGCGCGGCTGTCTGCCGCGATAACATCGGCCTGCGGCGCATCTGCTATCGCACAAGAGGGATTCGGCTGCGCCTCATCCGCACGAGGGCCAACGCAACTAGTAGCCCATGACATGGACACTGCCCCACTACGCACTGCAAGAGCCACGCCAAAGAGCGGGTGCTGCGCCATATGAGCGTAGAGAGACTGCAGAGCGCAAAATGGGACTGTTTCCTTGGCATTCGCCATCGATACCTTTCCAGATACATGCTGCTCTATCCGCTTCAGCAGTTGTGCAGGTAGTAAAAGCAACTCTTCCGCGGCGAGGAGAAGCTGCACCCGCGCAATGCGGTGATCGGCACGTGAAAAGCTGCGCTTGTGGAAGGCGGCATGGGTCTCCACAGCATGAGGCGCAGGACGCACAACTCTTGGCGTGTGGTTAACGCCATTTCTGGAAAGTGATCCATGCTGCGTGTTGTGAAGTGCAATTAAGAAATCCTGGTGTGCATCGAGGCGCTTTAGCGCATCAATGTACTGCCCTTCTACGATTTCCACGGCAATGGACCACCACAGAGGTAGTTGAAGAAGATAGCCGCGCAGCATGCCGCACACAAAGGCCTCCATCCTCAAAATTTCAGAAACGGTGACGTCTTTGCGCTGCCGAAAGGTAAGAAAATAGTCCTCCATGGAGGGGACATCCTCGTCTTTACGGAAACCCATACGGGGCCGCTGCTCGCCGCTGTGACACAGCATCACTCGCACATCCGCGTCACGGTCCTGTTGCTTCCAGGCGAGCAGGACACATGACGCCACCACCAACGTTCGTTCCTTCGCGGTGAAAAAGCGCTCGTACGCGCTCATGAAAATGACCTCCTCTCTCATGAACGGGGAAGCTACTTTCCTTTGACGATGAACGCCACGCTCCGAGACACGCCTAACCATATCCGCCAACAGTTGTACGGCATTCAGAGGTACGTGAATGAGTGGGCCCACGTTGTCCTCCAGCCCCCCGTCGGTGCTAGAGGAAGTGCGCCGCTCTGAACGCCTTCGCTGCCCCAGAAACAGCAGAAGCCCATGCGCCATGGCCAGACAGTTCGTTGCATCTAGAGCGCGTCCCGCCAGTAGAAACCACAGCGCGTCAGCCTTTACCTGCTCCGTATGGTACAGGGAGGCGGACGGCAGCAGAGTGCTTGAAGGAATGTCGCACGACATGAGCCGTACCGGCCTCGGAGTGAGACCGCCAGAAGCGCCACGTACTGGCGTAAAATCACGCAGTGGAGGAGACCACCGTCCGCGGCACATCTCAAGCCGGTCAGGAGGCCAGGGGATTCGCTGTAAAAGGAAGCCAAACAAGACATCTAGCACTTCCGGCCTGGTACAGCTGCATTCCTCGGACATCTGTTGCACCAATACGTCCAGCGCATCACAGTGTGATAGGGGCACACAGCAATTAGGGTGTGGCCCAAGACCTGTGCAAGACACTGGGACGGAGGAAAAAGCAGAGGTTGCTTTCTGCAGTGGAAGAGCGAAGGGAAGGTAGCGCCGCCATATCTGTAGAAGTGTTTCCGGAATATCGGCGCAGCGGCTTGCGCCGAGTGCAACCAAAGGTGCCTGATGTTTACTTTCTGCGTTACTGTTGGTGGAATACCGCTTTGTAGTAATAGCAGCCTCACAGGGCGAGCGGAGTGCATGGGGATGTGATGTTGCGGAAGGTACACTCATTGGGAGTTTGGTGCAGCTGCCCCTGTGATGGTCGCCACTACTATCAACGTCTTCGTCTCGATAGTTGTTGTGGGAGGGAGAGGAGGCCATCACATGCAGTGCGTTACCACTTTCACCAAGTAGCACACGCCCAGGAGGCCATGAGTGAAGGGTAAGAGACTGTGAGGAGGGTGACCCAGCCAACAAAACTGTACCCGAAATGGCGGGGCCAACGGGTACACTGCCCCATGGGGCAGCGGTACCCTTGTCCTCACATGGGTGAGAGAATGGCCGTGCCCTGTTGAATTCATCTCCATCATGCAGCATCCTTGTCGCTGGCGTGAGTAGTTTGTCTAGGAAGGGGATGCTGATGGCTGGTATGAAATGGGGGGGGGGTGCACACGACGACCGCCTACCACCCTACGCCAAGTCCCCTTCCACTCCAAGCAAGTTTATATGTGCTGACCGGGAACTAAATGGCTCCTGCAGGATTTCTCCTGCACACCCGACCCACGCCTTGCTTGCGTGTGTGCAGAGATGGTTTTCAATAACTGTGTGTCGTCCCCCGTTCAGAGTAATAACCTATTCAACAATTAAGTACCGCTGGTAGATGGTGGGCTGGAGTACCCGACCGCAACGTCCACAGCGCGGAGGAGACGCAAGTATCGAAATACACGTACAACACCGGCGCGCTAGCTGTGGGTAGGGCGTCTGTATAAAGAAAAAGGCAGATCATGGAAGGGCGAAACCGTTCCCGTCTGTACGCCTGACGGTTAGGGCCACCGGAAAGTCAAGTTCGTGTAACGAATAAAGGATTCTCACAGCAGTGCAACAACGAAAGAGAATAACTACAGCGGTAAGAATAAATAATAGAGAGGCCTCTACGAGGGGCCAAGGAAAGCCCCCAAGGCGCTTCTCCCGGCGTCGCAGAGATACAACCCCAAGCGACACCCAAGGAACTTCAGATGGATCCCAACCCTGTACCCTGACTGGGCCTCTCGCCGCACGTGAACGATGGGAAATGATGAAGAGAAGCGGCTCAGGGACGCGTGTGAGGGTAAGCGATCCACCCTAAGCCTTCCAGCACCAGTGCAATGGCGAGCAACAATGTTACGGTGAGAAGGGCCCAACAGCCTCAAGACACCAAACAGTAGAGTCCCTCAACTACGTGGCTCTCCACGTGGAACACTCTCCGAGCCTGTGAGAATACGTGGAATAATGTCCAAGATGGAAGTGTGAAAGAGCTTCACGTAGTAACTAACTTTGCTTTCTTGTGCCACACACGCAACAGCAAATAGCCATGCGTCAAGAAGAGAATGAAGCAGACACCAGTGAGGAAACATGCGCGAGTTAGTACGGTGTTGAAGGAAAGAGGTTCAGGGAGCCGCACGTAACGAGGTTGAAGACGCTACATCGCATGGGGACAAACGCACGTGTCGTCTCCCAATCATAGTTGCGCAGTTTCTGGCAGCCCCATCCCAACACCAGCGAGTATATGAGATGTAATGAAGCCGTACAGAACCGCAACC
>JAIZPF010000003.1:13676-54910 GCA_020509355.1 Blechomonas ayalai | reverse complement strand
GAAATGAAAAGTCAGCAGGAAATAAAGACGAAATAAAAGGTCACAAAAACGTGGCCCCACCCAGGATGAATCAAGAATGAGCAGTGCGACAGATATGGCGAGGCAGTTCACTCACCGTATGTTCCCCCAACCCATCAATGGCCCCCCCACACACACACACAAACTCATGCGATTCCTCTTCCCCGTCCTCGCATCCAAATAGCCCAGCGCCAAGAATACGTGCACCGCTCATCGTGAATGGAGTGCGTATTCAAACGGTAATAGAACGACCTCAGCGGATACAAAGACCTTCACTCCGAGATGCCACCCCACCTGCTGCGCGTAACCTTGACAGGAATGGGGGTCACTTACAGCCGGTGGATCCTGCTGGCAGTGGAGTCTCACCCAGCTGCATAAGAACGCTACGCACATTGGCGTACACTTGCTCCATCTCCTGGTTTGAGTCAATGACGTGGCAGCGACCCTCCGCCTGGTAGCTCGTCACAACAGGCAAGCACTGCTCAACGTTGACACGAAAACGAGTGCGGATCGTCTCGATGTTATCGTCGTCGCGCACCGAACCACTTGCCGCACGTCCCAGAAGGCGTGCCTCCATAGTTGCCTCAGTACAGTCGAAGTAGAGAATGGCTTTGGCTTTCGCAATACCCCTCTCGAACATCTCCGCCTGATCAGCCTTACGAGGAAAACCATCGAGGAGGTAGCCGTGCGGATTGTTTGTGCTAGCGATCGCCTGTCGGAGAAGTTCTACTGTGATCTCACTAGGCACGATGTTGCCGGAGCGAATAATCTCCGCAATTTTCTTGGCAACTTCCGTTGTCCCTTTCTTGGCCGCCTCGCGGAGAAGATCGCCGGCGCAGAGGTGCGTGTAGCCAAACTCCTCCGCCAGTCGGGTGCAATTGGTCCCCTTTCCGGAGCCAGGCCCACCAAGTATAAAGAATACCTTCACAGACATGTGTGCCATACTGGATAAATGAATACGCTGTCGCACGGGTTGGCCACGTCCACCTCGTGCATGTGTATTAGCGAATGTGAAGGGAGGAAGAACGGAAAGGAAAGGGGGGGAGGGCCAGAAGGTGTCGGATGAAAAGGAGCCCCTCGTATGACTTGGGTACCAGCTACCTCCCTTATCAGGGGTGTCGTACACACGGGGATGCTGCAATGGATGGTATGAAATGCAACAGGTCGGCATATCTATCATTTTATTCGGCGCCATTCACTGCTCACGGCTATACAGTTGACGATTCTAAACACTGAATGAAGTCACTACGGCATCGGAGATCAGGATTGTCTATTGCCGTCCCGCTCGCGTCCTTGCGCAAGTACTCCCCTGGCCGTCGGTACCGGGGGTCAATGAGAAGATCCAGGAGGGCCTCCTGTGCAGTAGTACCCACAGCGTACCGAATGGCGTGCTGCCGATCCCACTCCCGCCCTTTGGGCAGCAGTCGCGATCCCTCAAGACGGCTGGCATCAGTGAGGGTTGCAGGAAGTTCCTCCTTAATTGGCCGTACGAGAACGGCGGACGCTGGACCGTGGGAAAGAGAAGCCTTGGCGGCTGGTATGTCTAGTCTAAGCTGATGCTCACCTGCCGTAGCATGAGCCACATGAATCGGGTCGCCCAAGCGCCCCTCATCCACAAGGCCACAGGGAGAAACTACGGCGGACGTCACCCCTGTGCCACGCTGTGCATCTGAGGAAGCATCGAGCGAAACAAACCCTCCAATTAGTCGTTTCGATATCCGACGCTCCACCTCTGCCATCGCCTCCACTCGCTCCGCGTGGCTGTGCTCAAAGATGTCCAGTGCATTGTAATGGAAAGTGTAGTTCGGGCTTCTACGAGGTGACGAGAGCAGCTGATCTTTCAAGCTGTCAGAGATAAGGTGCGGAGCCTGCTCTTGATAGCAAGCATACAACTGTCTCCTTGTCATGCCCCCAACATGGCGGGGTAGAGTGACGGTACTAAGGGTTGGAGGGGCTTTCCGGCTCTTCAAGCTACCCCGCACCACCACGTCGGGAACAGGGAACTCTGCTACAAGCCTCTGATTACTTCTGTAGCGAGGGGGCACGGTGTACCGTGCGTTGGTTCGCGGGCGATACAGGCAGGGGCGTCCGGCGGGCGGTACCGGCCGGGCATCGCAGGTTTGCTTGGTGCCGGCCTGGGGGCACGAAACAGGACGCCTGGGCCGACGCCGAGGCACATTTTGTGGTGGTACTGGTGCCCGATCTACGGCGGCTGGAGTGCAGAGTGGTCCCTCGGTAGCGGTCTTTTCCTGAGAAGTGGCTTTCTCCCTATCTGACGCCTGTAAGGGTGCCGAAGGGCTGCTGGAAGGATGTTTTGCTTTACGGCGCGTACGTCTATGAAGCGTCTGCAGGCGCGGCTTAAAATTGTAATCTATTTCCCATGAACACCGGTGAACATGTGACGTGGGTGCCGGCATGGGCCTACCCTTCTGCACACCCACACACCGGTCGTCGCGACGGGCTGGAAAGCGAATGAAGGTAGAAGGACAGAGTTCAGTCACGGAGGGGGCGTGAATTACCACCCATCACGTACATCATACCACACTGCTTACGTGAATATCCACAGTGTCCTCAGCAACAAGGAAGCAACGCCATGCACATGCCAGCACGACAGCGTGTAGCCTCGCACGCCATGTCGTTTGCACAACCCCCGAAAAAAATTGTAAACACCAATATTTATAAATGTATAGTGAGCACTTTACATAGTATCTAGGACGGGGAAATCTAGTTCTACAAGTAGGAGATGATGTATATGCAGCTCCGACCACAACCTGGAGAGGAGCTCAGCTGTAGTAGTGACTATGGACAATTGATACCGCACCGCTTCCGCACATAGGATAGACGTAGCTGTGCCCCGTCACATCGTGGCACGGTGAATCAGAGTTCACCGGCTTCTCCTGTGTGGCGCACGCACCTTCTGCAGCCACCCCTTGGCACGTCACACAGTTTGGTAATCCACATGGAACAGGTAGCTGTCCTCCATTCTCTGCTGCTGCTTTCAGTAGCTGCCCCGCCAGAGTATCTACATTCAATGGGCCTTCCGTAGGGACAGGTATCATACCCAAGACGTTACGAGCATTCATGCTTTTCAAGTGAGTCTGCCCTACCGGCTTGGAGGGCGTCTCAGATATGATCTCACTTGGTCCAAAGTGGTAGTGATGATGAGTAACATTTCCCCCGCCATCTCGGCCTGCATAGGTGACCGAGGGAAGGAGGTGTGGAGGGCCCGGTGCCATTGTAGGACTGCCGCGCGGAAGACGATTGGTTGGCGGTGCACTGGCGGGTGTGGCGCGCGACCATAACTCATCGACGTGCCTCATGGACTCCGGCCGTTGAAGATGCGGCGATGCTTGAAGAGAACTGTTTACAGGATTGGCGTAGGCAGCCTCCGCCGTAGCGGCCGTCGGCGGAGGTAAGCTTCCTTGGCCCTGGCAGCTGGTTCCAGCGGGGTGAGGCATTGTGTTGTGCAGAGGCGAACTACCAACGTTCGTCGTACCATTAGGGTAGCCGCACACGGTACAGTAGTGATATGCAGCTCCCATTGGATCCATCGACCTGGCATGGGCCTGTGGGCATGTGCTCCAGGTGTATCTCGGTGCCTCGTGGGGCAGCATCGGGGCAGCACATCGCGGGCAAAAAGAAAAGCCACTCAGTCTATAAATGGCGTGTGCTTCAGCAGCACACCCTGCACCGCCACCGCCGATAGGGGAGGGGCAGGACTGAGTGGCGGGGACGCTAAAGGCCGGAGATGGAAAGGGGGACGGTCCCACGCCTTTCTCAGTGACGGGAGCACTCGCTTCACAACGTGTGGGGGATACAGGGTCAGACAGGTGTAATATCTCTTCCGGGGGACTGCCGTCAAGCTGCGCGGGTGGATAAATACATGGTGCGTGCAAGGCCACTGGTCCGTCGTGAGATGGCACAACAACAATATTGGGAACGCTCACTGAGGCGGGGGATTCATGCGGTACCACCACCACCACTAGCTTGGGGTGACTCCAGTGTTCCGACTCCCGCTGGCCAGCTACTTCCGTGTGGGAGGTGGTTCCGGGGGGCACACGTGAGTCATTCAGTGGTAATGAGAGATGACGTGGACGATCCGCGAGAGGCAGACAAGACGGTCGAACGGGTTGGTGATGTCTGCGGGGACGGCGCGGAGGTGAGCAACGTATGCAGGATTTGAGCGGAACGGAAGGTAGGGAACAGTCACACGGGGCCTCCGTCAGCCGATAAACAGCCATGCCGTCAATGCCCATGTGCCGTACTGCAGTGCCGTGCGGCCGGTGACAGCTCCCTACAAGCATGTATGTATGCACAGTGCTCCAAGAGCTATCCTACATGAAATGCAAGAGGCGGGCAATGAAGCTTTACAACGCAGTCATACATGCCGGTAATCCTGCAACTCACATCCACGAGCAAAGATGCAGCAGAGCGTGCCCCATGACCTGGGATCGCAAACAGCAAAAAATTGGCCCTATGCACGACCACAAGGCATAGGACGGCACTTCAAATGGCGTGTAAGATACCTCCCCCACACCTCTTTTCATACACTGGTACGTACACGGCATTGCTCCCCTCCCGTCGGTTCATCTTAGTTTCGACTCACTGATTAGCGTGCCTCTGGCCACCGTAGAGCGCTTCATGCCCGGCTGGGCGGCGCTGGGAGTGAAAGAGAGGCCACAGTACGCCGTTGCACAGTGGAGCTGCGTGCCACGCTCGGGGACTGCTCAATACAAGATCCGCTGCACAGTCTAGGTCATGTAAGTTCACAAGTATCCGCTGATCACCACCGGTGGAGGTCGACTTCCCAGGCCCTCCTAGCGGAATGTAGTCCAGGTCCGCATGAAGTTGAGCGACGTTCTGAACACTGGCAACCACGCAGTGCTTCAGTTCCTTGTTAGTATTCACCTGATATACTGCCCATGCATTACGGAGACGGTCCGATTCTGGCCGGTCGGTTACCCGGCCGTTGTTGCCGCTCCGCATCCTGTTACCACCCTGAGGGAGGGTATTCAAGTCATCGTGCAGCAGCCCCTGTTCCTCCAGTAGAGCGTATAGAGCGTCATCCGGCATGGCCTGGCGATGCAACAAACGCAAAAGCAGCCACCCTGTACCCGAGTGTGACGCCTGCACAACGACGAAGAGGTCATCATCAGCCTGCCGGCGGCCACCAAGCCTGGAGAACGTGACTGGCGATGATAACGGCATACACAGTATGTTTGCGTTGGCGTCCACCGGACGACGGTGCCAGACAATATCACCGGCACTGACCGCAAAACGGTAGTCACCAGTGTACCGCTGCCAGCAACATCCCACGTCTGGAACGGAAGCAGGTAACACCGGTGTTTGCTTGCACCGCATATTCAGTAAGACGGCATCCGAGTGAGGCACCAGAAGGCCGCCAGCTACAACATCACGCTCCAGTCGGGCATCGTATGCTTCCCCGTACGTCCACGCCAGAAGCGGCTCCCCTGGCTCAATGTCAGTTGTTGTCATAAAGAAAGGAATCGTTACAAAATGGCTGTGGTCTTCAAAGAATATGGTGCGAGAACGTCGCGAACGGTAGCGCTTCGCGCTCTTGCGTGAGGCGGTCACCGAGACGGAAGCGGATGCCGTCGAACTCCCCTTCAGCACGCCTGAGTTTAGCAGACGGCGTGCGTCTGCGCTCGCTACATCACACGGAATGGGTCCGCTTCTCCCTGAAGCCGACTTCTTTGCATCGGGCCGCCGTCGCTGGTCGCGAGTCTTTCGCCTCTTGGCTGTCGCTGCGGCGCTGCCACGCAGTGTGGTGTGAAAGACGGAAAACTCACTCCGCACGGAGAGCATCACTGACGACAGCTCCACATTGCCAAAGCGGCTGAGGTTGTAGCGGTGATTGATGTAACGTGCAACACCCTGCCCAAAGCAAACGCCATGCTTTCCAAGCCCAAGAGCATAGGTATCATCGAGAACAAAGGAAAGGTCCTCGTCACCTTCTACGACGTGTGCAGGGGAAGGTCCAGAGCACCCTGCAGAACCGGTGTGCGATGCCTGTCGAGGCGGATCCCTCTGGCCCCCAGTGCCCCCCACACGTACCTTCCCGAGATGCCTCTCCACCTGTTTGGTTGCCACAGCAGGGCCCGTATACAGAAAACAGGTAGCGTAAGGAACAAACGCTGCTGCCGCAACGCCCAATTCACGACTGCCCAACTCGGGTGCCGGACAGAGGTCGATCAAGGTGAAGGGAAAGCCGGCCACTGCGGTGGTGCTTGCGTGGCGCTGGCCCACACCGTGATAGTAAGGTAAGCCAGCAGGCCATAACCCAAAGTGCTTTACACCGTTGCAGAGATCACCCGTCTGTGTACACCACAGATGAGACGGGTGGGCTGGCACCCGGCTCACACCCGCTCCGAAGCATCGCGCATACCATACGGCTTCGTCCAAGCAGCGGTAGTAGGACTCAAGGGAAACATAAATGGCTTCGTGCTCCTGCAGGCGAGTGGAGGCGACCACGGCGATGAGTGTCGCACGGGGAAAGCCAGAGCCGCCTTTCGCGCCATGAGCCTCACTTTGCGAGTCACCCTCTGACGGTAACCCGTAGTGGAGCGCAATGCAGCGGGCGTTGGGGGATAACGGTTCCTCCAACCGAGAGCCTGACTTCCGTAGAGAAAGGTGCTGGCCCCGTTTGCCAACGTCCTCGAGAGGCCCTTTCGCAGCTTCTTCCTGAGCTTCCACCTTCGCTACCCCCTCCCCTGGTGGCACCATCAGCTCCTGCAAGTGTGAAGGCACATTCCTCCGCACCATTTCCAGTCCCTTGGCATCGAGTGCCTCAGCCTGGCCGATCAGTTCGGCGAACACCGCATCGCCCTCCACGGACAGCACGGCATGCCGAAGAAACGCACGCTGCACACGTACGGCGGACCTGTTCTTGCCTCCCTTGCACGATTTAGAGACACCGATCACACAAATGCTGCGATTTTGACGGCATGCAGAGGCAGCCTCGTCCTCAGAGAGGTGGCAGTATGTCTGGACAAAGTGGCCGTAGCGCTGACTGTGATAACGTACCCGGGAGGGGGCACCCTCTTGTGGAAGCGCGGGAACGCGCCGTACAGGATGCGGCCAGGCGACAGCGGCCTCCGCTAAATGATCGCTATGTGATGACATTCTTTTCCCCACTGCACAATCCTGCTCGCTCACATCCGGGCTCCCCTTTGACCCAAACGAAACCGACCTGCTACTATCATCGGCATTGGCAGGTTGCATGACGTACGTGCGCAAAGCCACCGCCGGTGGGCTGCCGGAGGGTTCTCTGCTCCCCGTGTGCAAACTCAGTCGGTCGTAGAAATCATCCGCCATTTGCTGCAAGGAAAAAATGGGAAACAAATCATCCACCATCTCAAGGTCTGGTGGGTCCACCACCTCCATATCCTGTGCAGCAGCAACCAAGATGGAGGTCATTGGGTCGGTCTGCTGCATGAGCGCTAGCTTCACGTTCGTTGGGTGTGTTGTCTTCTGCCGTACACCTCGGCTGCCATCGGGTGCAATACCTAAACGACGGCAAAAGAAAAGATGGGAACGGAAAAAGTATACGAATATGATGGAAAGCCACGGCACGCGCTGGCAGACTCTGCATGGCACTTGGGCACGTCCACGATACGTGGGGCTATCGTATCCAGCATGGGCTCTCACATTTTTTAGGGCCAGAAGAGGTATTAAGGCACATAAGGGGAAGACAGGGTGGAGTGTTACCCCCAAACAGGCAGGCTCACGACCCAGTTCACTCTATTCGTCATCATCGAGGAAATGCGATGTTTTGTATGACGTGGGGACCGCCGACGACTGTCCTGGTAGCGGCACGTTGGAAAATCCCCTGCCGGCTCGTGCCTGCCGGTCTAAGTTAATGGAGGCACCATCTTGCTGAAGAAGTTCCACCTCTCGCTTGGCTATGTAGCGTCGGATGTCCGCTTTGCTGTACCGTTCCGGGTCCAGTCCAAGCTTGATGAATTCAGGAATTAAATACTTATCCAGATATTCCTGGAGCGCCTCCTCCTTCTCAGGTAGCCTTGGGCGGCGATGGAGCTTCCGGAGACAGTCCGCCATGCCTTTACAGCGGTCAGACAGCGATGAAGATGAAGCAGAGGAGGCACTAAATACCTGCGCTTCCTGCTCCTGTCGCAGTCTTTTCACTGCAGGCTCCGTGACATCGTCGTCGTCCTCCTCCTCCTCGTCATCATCATCATCCGTTCCTTCGCTAACGCTCTCATCCTCCTCCTCGCTCTCATCGTTGTCATCAGCGTCCTCTTCGTCGCTTTCCTCATCGTCATCACTCTCCTCATCCCCCTCATCGTCACTGGAGGCATGCATAGTTTTCTCGCCCCCGTTGGCCGCTGGATCACTACGGGCGGCCACTAGCCGGTCAATGGTCGCGGTAATGAATTCACCGTGGTCAGCAATAAACTTTTCAGGGTAGACATTGGTATACTTGGAGCGAAGCAACTGCTGCACTACCCCAGCGGAGATACGCTTGTCCTTGGGTAAACGCATCACCATCACCTGTAAGAGCTCCGTGAGCTTTGCCTCCAGAGGACCATCGGCGTCAGACATCTTGAACTCTAGGTAGGCACTACAAACGGTCTGATCACCAATTCAGACGAACAAATCGGACAGTTGGTCCGGTATGCTTCTAGTGGGGCGGTGATGGAAGCCTTTACTTTCCCGCTCCCACCCCCTTGCCGTTTCTCTCGTTCGGTATGCACAAAAGCCTCTTCCCTCCTTCTACAAGAGTAGAAGCGGCACGAGTGTGCGTGTGTGGCGCGGCGATGGTAACCCGAAGGTGTCAATGGTGGCGTAAGCAGTTAGTCCGATGCGAAACGACGTCGTCAAGTACACGTAGTGTGCCAAATACCTACCTATGCCGGCTTTCCTGGTGGCGCTAACAGCTTATGGTGTCGAATCTCGTTCGCAGAAGCACGGAAGCTCATAAGAAGAGGGGAAAAATGGAAAGACAACATATCCATGCATTGCCTTCCATAGGGCACCGTCAAAAGGGAAACTATGTGAGACTGCCCGGTATTCAGGCAACCCCATCGTGAATAAGCCAACCCCCCGAAAAAAAAAAAAAAGAAAAAAAAACACCCTCTTCTCTTTCAGATGGCAACTGCCCAAGAAGGGGCCTGCGCCCTACCCGGCGGTGTGCACGCGCAAAAAAAAAAGAGGGGGGGGGGAAGGGTCCTCCTGTGTTGTGCAATGGCCAGCGGATCGCACAAATGCTCTTCCTCATTCAAAGCTCGCTGGCCAAAGTTCGAGTTCCTGGGGGATCGAATGCACTCAGGCGATGTAGACACACACACACACACACACCGCTCCCCAGGGACGCAGATGTATGGACTATCCCTGCAGGCAGTGACTGGTAAATTCATTATTACATCGCCTTTTATGCCGTGCATGCCCATCGGGCTATGGTTCATAACAGTAGCTTAACTTCTGCGCTGAAAAGAGACAGACCTTTGGGGGGACTTACTGGAATTTCCCGCTCAGGTGCGGTCGGTGGTGGCTGTAGCGCCGGTCCCGTCGGAGGCAGTTCGATCAAGGGGCGGTATGATGGCCATCCGGGGCACCAAACAAATCCGCGATAAATTCTGATGTGGCGCTGTTCAGCGATCCGGTAGCCAGATGTGGACTGGTAGCCGACGCAAGTAGGGTGTGCCCCTCTGGAAGGCTGTTCGATGGCCTGGGTCTCCCATCTAGCGGCGTTGTAGAAGAATATGCATCGCGCAATGGGAGCGTGACAGAAAGCGTCATTGGGGAGCTGTACCTCTGGCTGCTCTCGTGGAACGGATCCGGCTGCATCGCCTCCTCCGATGGATACGAGTGAAGTGGGGGTTCAGGTATCTGGGAGGGATGCGCTGCTACGTCAAGAGGGGTATTATTTGCCGTGGGTCTATGTAACGCCAGCCCGCCATGCAGTGGCCTCCGCGGTGAGAAGCTTGGCGGGAGCGAAGGCGTCGGCGAATCCCCCATGGCAATCCTGGATTGCAGCTCCTTCGTACGTCGTCTGAGCGAGTCCACCAGCAAATCCTTCCTGGTGATAATGCCCCTCACTACATCGCCGTCCACTACCACCATGTGCCGTAAGCCCATCATTCGAAACGTGTGGTATGTCATTTGCAAGTTAAAGAAGGGGGGAATCACCCATGGGCTGCGGTTCACAATGAGGGAGAGGTCAATGACTGGCGGCAGGCGCGATATATCGACAAAGTATGTGTTCGTATCCGCAGACTCCACACTGAGGGCCGTTGTGCCATCCTGCTCCAGCCCAGTAGCATCAGCGGATACAGCGTTGGATCGCATCCAGTTTTCCTCCCACTGCAATCCACCCGTAACGAAGAACAAGGACGTCTTGTGCGCCACCCATTGAGACCAGGTCATGTTATTAATGGCCTTGATGCAGGGGGCGATGTGGCCGCCAAACCCGTCCCGGTCTCCCTGAATATCTCCTACAGCAGTGAGAGTCTCGGAGCCTGTCTGCTGATTGACTTGTAGAGGGTCGTATTCGAGCATCTGCGGCAACTTCAAGTACACCTGCACATCCTCACGTGTGACCAACCCAACAAACTTGTAGTGAACGTCACCCCCGGTGACAGGCACACCACTCCCCCCGGAGACGCTCCTCTGCTCGGTGACTGGTGCCACCACTGGGAATGCGTGGTGTGTCGTCTCCTGTAGCGCCCTCAGCACTACATCTGTTCTCTCCCGGAGGCCCAGCACTACCACGTCCGACGCCATCACGTTCGCCGCGGTGAGCTGCTCAAACTCAGGCAAGAGCAGGTGAGACCTAAGGTATGGAACGGAATCCATGTGCAGCATCTGATGATACAACGGCTCACTGATCCAGTCGGCGACAATCTTCGACATCACAACAGCAACCATGACGGGCAAGAGGTAGTGCAACTCCGAGGAAAGCTCCACCATGATAACACAGATGGACATGGTCATGCGCGAGGTCCCCGCGAGGAAGGCGCCTGCGCCTATGAGAGCGAAGAGACCAGGGTCCATCCACGCTTCCTCGACGAAATACCCACGATCTATTCCCACATCCGTCACACCGATGTGCCACAACAGCAGTCCATACAGTCGGCCAAAGACAGCACCGATGACCAGACTGGGGACCACAAGGCCGCCAGAAACAGCCACGCCGCTCGTGACGCAGGCGAAGGTTGAATATACAACGAAAAAGAGGAGCAGATAATAAACAGGGAACTCGGCGGCGGTCTGTCGCGTGAACAGATGCCGTATAATGTTCTTGCCTGTTCCCATTGTCAGCGTACCAAGAGGGGAGTAGGTGTCCTTGCCGGTGCAGGTGGCATTGAAGAGCCTTGACTGCTTCTCCGTACCCCAAATGTGCATCGTGTCGTTAACATCGCTAACGTCCTTGATGGTGCGGCAGTCCGACACGAGTGCAAGAAAAAACATGAGCGCGCTGAAGATGGCCGCCACCACGATAGGTTCCAGGAAGCGTCGCAGGAGGAAGGGCCGAAGATACCGACGGCGTAACTTAATGAGAATCAGGTTGACCTTTGTAAACACGGCTGCCAGTCCACCAAGGATAGCCCCAAGAACAATTGCCGGCACGATGGAGATCAGATTCAGCGGGATGGTCACGTTCACTTCAAATAGCACTGACGCGGTGTTGCTTACCAGCCCAAGTAGGCGCCGGTCCTCGATAATGGAGTTGATGATGGTGGTCACCGTGAAGCAGATCATACAGGCAAGGAATATTTGCCCACTCGCGCTGTGGTCCCAGAAGCTGCACACCTCCTCCATCACGAATAGTAGGCCTCCGATGGGCGCCCCAAAGGCTGCACTCACACCACATGCAGCGCCAGCAGTGATAAAGTCCCGGCGATCCTTGTTGTTCCTAAAGGCTTGGAAAAAGGGAGTTTGGAAGCCGAGGGTGCGACTGCGGCCCTGCGTCACGCCCGCACCCGTAATCGCGCCAAGGTGAATTAGCGGTGCCTCGAGACCCACGGGGAGACCGCTACCCACCGCACAAACGCAGGAGATCGCCTTTGCCGCAAACGTCTTTATATTCATCGCCTGGCGGAGCTGCACACCATTCAAGTAGGCCATCACATCGGGGATACCTCCGCCACCAGCCGCCGGCTCAAAGTACACCACCGCCGCGGCGGAGACGATCACAAGAAGCACGGAGATACTCACCCAAAAGATAAGCCCTATCAGGTAGCCAACAAACCTGTGGGGCGCGCCAGAGATGAGATGGTACAGCGTATCAGTGCGGTAGGTTTCAATAAAATCAACAGCATAGGATAGCACGGTAGCCACGATGCCCACAGAAATGGCTATGAGAACATGCAACCCCCAGCGCAGGGCGATGTTGCGTTCCTCTTCCTTGATGTTTCGTACGGGTCCTAGCGTTTGGAGATGGGTGCGGGTGACAGATGGGGTTATTGTTTGCTCCCAAGAGCTCTCCTGCTCGTCATGCGTGGCTTCGTCTCCCCACTCTTGTCCCCGTGCATCGTCACCCGGGCGCCCGTTGAAGCGCGAACGGAGGTGCTCCATATACACGTTCGCGTATGGCTTGTAGTAGTCAAAGCTTTCAAAGCTCGCCTGTTTTTTCAGCTCTTCTGGTGAAAGGTCTTCGGTGTGCATCGTCGTTGGGTTAGCAGTACTCCAGAACTCCCGCAAAAACCAACTACCCCAGCCCGAGGGCTGAGCCTCCACAGGATGCTCTTCTGTCATTGGTGAGCCACCTAAAATGTCTCACTTCAATCAACGTCGTAGTGGCACACTCCGAAAATATGTGTGGATGGCCCTGGGCTTAGTATTACCTTCCCCCGGAGCGCCGTCGTGGTTGCGCTTGCAAAATAGGTTAACCGAGAAAGTATGCCAAACTCCAAAAAGAAAAAAAAAGAAAGATATGTGACGTTGGAATATCGGAGGGACGGAGAGGATTACTACAAGAACTACGTCCCCTGGTACGGTTCTGTTGCACGCTGGGCCGCCTTCCTTTTTACATTCCACAACGTGGCAGAGGCAGAACAGAGGACAAGCGTATGAGAATGGAAAACCCGTGTAGCAGACATGTTGGGACGGCATTCACATCCCATCAACGCGTCGTACCTCTTTAACGGTTGCGGTTTCCTTATGTCCTTTTAATCGTCAGCAATGCACTCCGGTAAGAGGGAAAGGGATGGGTGGTGTTGGGAATGAGGAACACAGTTAGGAGCAACCGCACGCTCTACCAGTCAGCTCTCTGCCTCGCACTCGAGCTCCAGCTGGACTGAAGTATGGTGTCTCCCTCCAGCCGCTGGTCAATGCTTCCGCTTCGCCTTCCGCTCCACGTAGCGGTCGACCGCACCCTTACCACCCTTCGCTTCGAGCCTGTCGTAGATATCACCAATCACCGCCCGTTTCACTTCGCTACGTTTAGGGAAGAATGGCCTGGACTTGGTGCCTTCCCGCACAGCCTTGACCTCTTTCTTCATGAGTTCCTTCCGCATCTGCTCACGCCGCGTCGTGGCATTTTTATCCTTTGTACGCGAGACATACAGTTGGGAATCACGCTGCAGACGTTCCAATTCCTTGTAAACCGACGCTGGCGGCGTGCATCGCAGCAACGCCAGCTCTCGGCGGTGGTCCGGTCCGAAGACTTCGTTCTCGTGGTCGGACAAATCGTACTCCTCCAAGTCCTCGCCTGCCTGCTCGAGCTCGTGTCGGCGCACCATGCACTTTAGGCAGCGGATGCGAAAGCGCCGCTGCTGCTCTTCTTCCTGCTGCTGATCACGCAGGAATTTGTAGTTGGCCTCAAACACCTTGTTATCCACAGATCCCAGCATGCCGTCGAAGCGGGGGTCAAATCGGGTTGGCTGAGGCGTGGAGGGACGACGGAGCGCCTTGGGCTTCTCCCTGGCGCTCCGTGCTGGGGGAGGACGATCGTCGTCGGACATTGATCACGCGCTGCACCTCTAGATTACACCAGCTGCTCTAAAACAGAGCGCGAAGCGGCCACTGCAGTTCCCACCTCGTCCGCTATGGGATGGCCGCTTTTCCTTCGGGTGGGACTACGGTTATGAGGAATCGATAGAGGCAAACAGAAAAGGGCAAAAAGGCAATGGCACGATGCACAGGAACAAGGGCAAAGGCACAACGGTAAGGCAGGTAGGCCAAGTTTGCGAGACATCGGTACCACATACCACACCTGGCCTTCCATACAGCTCCGTACACGCATGAGTTACACACCCGTTATGGCATACGTGATGCACGGTACATAACGGTAATATTCGGCTCTGTTAGACGGCATCTAGGATGGAAAGGTAGAATTCATCGTCGTGAAATCTTAAGACCGGTGGAGGAAAGAGCTTTCCACACAACTTTCTCCCTTTGGAAGTGTGTCTCGTCCTCCCAACCTCTCCCTACCGACTCCATCTCTGCAACACCGGCTTGCACTACGACTGAGGAGACCCGAATGGCCAGATAGCCCAGTGGTTGGGTCATCCCCGCCCTGCCTCAATATGGAGCGTGCCTACACTTTGCGACTAGGCTTTAACCCGCTGAGGTGTGAGCTCCGGCACGCTGGCCACCCTCGGGTGTTTCCTTGTCTTTGCCGCTTTGTTGCGCCCTCCAGCACATTCGATTTCCTCCAGAATGGCGTCGTAGATCCCTTGCATGAAATCACGCATCTGCTGTGCCACCTCCCGGCTGTTCTGGGAGTCAAAGTCAATGGAGTAGACCCCAAAACGAATGTGCACGTCTGCTGGAGCGCCACCCATCCCGTTACGTGGCCAGGTGATGTCGTTACCAACCATCACCATGTAATAGACAGGCAACTGGTGCTCGAAAATGGTGGCGAAGGTGCCGAAGCGGAAGGCTTGTAGCTGGCGGGGGTTCTTGTTCACGCTGCCCTCAGGAAAGATGGCAATGTTACCGCCCGTGGCAAGATGTAAGTTCACATTCTTCTGCACATCAGCCTGACGCACCTTGTCCACCTCGAAGCGACCCTCCTCGTCGGTCTTAAAGAACACCGGAAAGTGCCCGACCCGATCAAAGCAGCCACCAAAGACGGGAATGCTACGCAGAGAGTCTTTCATGAGTGTGCGAGTGTGATACATACAGGAGAGGGGAAGTACACCGATAAAGGCATAGATATCCCAGAAGGAGGTGTGATTCAGTACAAAGGCGCAACGGCTCCTCAGAATGTCCGCCGCGCAGGAAGGCTTGCCGTCTTTCCCGTTGGCATCATAGGTAATGTGCATTCTGATCTGTGGATTGAGCCAGCAGCCGAGTTTAAAGGCGGCAACCATCACAATCGTGCACATTTTCTGAGTTACTCGACGTGGGACGCCAACGTAGCGAAGAGCATCGATGGCATATGTCATGGCTGAGGCGGGGAACACAGTGGACAGTACGGAAACAATGAACCAGATCCGCATGACAACCACTGGAAGCAGACGAAACCGAAGTAAGCTGTAGCCTACGCCGATAGCAAGCGAAACCATGGCGCCTCGTCTCTGGCCTGCGGGGAGGTGAGCTATGCTTTCATTAAGCGCCCCCCAGAGCGGGTGGAGTGTGGTCATGTAGAGCTTGACAGCTACGCAGATGATAAAGCCGCAGCAGCACGGAGGAGGAGGAGGAAGGAGTAAGCCAGAGAAGGAAGCAGCAGCCACACATTCCCAGGCAAAGGCAGGAATAGGTCATGTAACGGAGAGTAGCACTACACCGCCTGTACTGTTGGGGGTTCGCCCACATGATCACATTCGAACGGATAGTAACTGAGGTGTGTGGCACTACACATCACAGCCCGATAGAAAAGAAGTCTGCCACTGGTATACCCTCTTGAACTACACCGTTCGGCTAGGGACTTCATCGCTGGTGTGCCTCATGTACATTCCCTATACGTCCTGCGTCCCCCTTCATTTACAAGCAACTGGTCGTCCGTGTCTTGCCTACCGCCAGCTGTCAGCTGTGAGACACTGAGCTCCTGGGGGAACCATTCTCCTCCTCCACAGTCGATGCCGCAGACCCAGAGGGTGATCCGTGAATCTCGTGGTAAATGCGCAGAGACTCCGCATCACCGAATACCGGGCCGAGGTGGCCAATATTATCCAGTATGGTACCGCTGGCGGCTTGTGGACGCCATAGACACACATCCTGCGGGTATTGCAGAAGATTAGGGCGGTTGCTCTCTTCTTTTACGCCATGTGCGCTACCCGGCCCTTCACCATCCGAAGGCCTGCCCTTGTCCGCCGGGCTGCTGCCCGCTAAGGAGGAAAAGAAGTGCGCGGCTGGGCCATAGCCAACGGCACTGTTGTTGTCAACACTCTCACCTCTCTGCGCAAGGGAACTGCTGCTATGGGCCATTGTGGGAGGCCGCTTTTCCTCTGGACCAGCAGAGGTGCTCCGAAGATGTGTACTACCCGTATCATGGCTCCCATTCATGGCAGGGCCAGGAGGATCCACACGGAGCTCGATCGCACTCCCCGTCTCAGGGCCGTTCACCTCACGCCCGTCCCGCGAGCTACCCTGAGTACAGGTACGCATTCGCTCCAAGTCGCCAACTCTGTGGCACAACAGTTCGTAGACGGCGTTCCATCGTGTTTGGTCACGTCTTCGCCCACTGCCTGCAGCGAGGCAGATATTTGGAGTGCCACCGGCGTGCGGCGGTGACGACCTCGCGCTCTCGCCGCCACTCATGGAGTCTCGATGCCACGAGGTCTGTTGGATGAACTCGCTCCGCACCAGCTCCTGTCGATGGCAGAGTCGCTTCAATACAGTCACCCAGCGTGCCAGAGGTAGCCGAGTTGTATCGCTTCCGGGCACGAGTACAAACAACTGCCGGCTAGTCAACGTGGAATCTGGCCGCACTACCACACGAACAGCCTCCGCTGTGTAATCATACTCAATCTGCGTCTGCGGGCCCAGCGCAATACCAATCGACAGGACTTCCCCCTCACTCGCCACAGCCGATTCCCTGTACTCAATGCGGGCAGAATCTTCACTGTCCCAGAGCTGTAGTTTGCTTTCGTCCTCCGACAGGCGCATCCATACAGCGTATTGTAACTGTAGCTCATCGACGAGGTACATCAGCGCACCCCTTCGCAAAGTCCGCAGAATGGTCTGGTGGGATACATAGTCTCTCAGCCCATAGCGATAGGTCTCCGGCGCGGCGTTAGACGAGGAAGGCCTCACAGCGGCGGTTGGTGTTGCTTGGCCAAAGTCCATTGTAGCCCTCCAGCGGTTTCAGCGAAAAAAAAACGTGCTGAGCAGCGGCGGGGAAGGGAAAGGAGGGTGATATACCTAGGGAACTAAAAAAGCAAGGACGAGCGCCCCTGCCTACGGGGTGAATGGTGCGCTTCTTTGATCAATACTTTCGAGAGAGTCGTCCGTCACGCTGTGCGGCTCCCGCACAAAGGCATGCGGCACAGATGAAAGGGGAAAAAGCATGTGTTGTGCCGCAAAGCGGGGGCATGTAAGGAGATATAGACAGGAAGAGAACGAGGCCTCGGCAGGGGAACCCCCCAATTGAGTATTGAACAGCTCCAATAGTAACCTGTGCATGGTGTGGGCAAAAATATTGAGCAACACATGAGATTGGATGCTCTCCCGATCACGACACGGAAAAGCCAAACCGCTCCTGCATGGCAAGCAAAAAGTCCTGCGATACGTAGGGTAGCACGTTGTACAAGAGGCTTAGCCGCTCGCATATCACGACTCCTACTTTCTGCATCTCAATCGGTGTCACGTCCATGGCGGCCTCCCGCCATGTTGCCGAAGTGGTGTGGCTCAGAACGTCCTCAATACGGTTATCCTCAAGCATCACACGCATGGCCGACTCCAGCTCATCCAGGGTGACCCTTCCTTTGAGCTCTTGAATGTCTTTTGCAGTGACTTGCTCAATGTCCGCGGTGGTGACTCGATGCAACTTCTCCCCCAAGCTGATGGCGGGTGAGGCGCTTGCTGCATCGCTCTGCCATAATCTACTCCATCGACCCCACATCGAAGCTGCACGTAGCCCCTGTCTTCAACGGCACAAATCCAGGAGTAGCACTCGGTACCATACAAGTCTGCGCTACGCTCTCGCTTTCTCTCTTTCGGTAACGTAGGTAGCTTCCGTAGTCAACACACAGCTCTCCCAACGTAATGGTAAATGGGGCGGGCTGAGCGTCCCCCTGATGGATCATCCCACGACGGGGATGATGTTGTGCAGAAAGAATGGGACAGGGAGGTCATGGAAACGGGGCCCGTGGCCCAGCTCGATAAGCAACAAGCAGCAGCAGCACCCCATCGCCGCATTCAGGACACCTTCCCGCTGAGTCGGCAGCGCCAGAGTCCCTCCCTTCACTGTATCCCTTAATAACCATGTGCACCAGATAACCCCACGCTGCACTGAAGCACCCCCATCGCACGCGACACGCCACCTTTTAGTTTACGTCTGCACTTGCTCGGCTGTCTTCTTCCTGCTGCCCCACCAATCGGTACATCGTAAAGCCCGTCTTACGGGTCAGTCACCATTACCAGCTGGCTAGCATTGCCTGGGTTGATGCTCCGTGCATGTCGCTTGTCGCACCAGAGGTGTCCTTCACCTTTAAACAGCAATGCACACGTGGAAGGGGACAACTGAGGTTGACTTAATACGTCCACCTCACAGGCTGGCATTCCACAAAGCAGGTCGCGCTTGGCAGAGAGGTTTGAATCACCTCATGCAGGGTGTCGGGTTTGTACACGGCTATGCGCTTTCAATACTCAAGTACAAATATGCCGCGACTAGTCCTCGCCCTCCCCCATGAACCCCTCGGGCTCATGCAGGGGCCCCGGGATGACCGCTGTGACTTTCCCGGTGATGTCATCAGCCTTTATATGTGTGTACCAAAAGCCCTCCTCCTCGTGTGAAAACGTGGTGCTCAGCTGCTGCCCATCCGCCTTTCCATCTGGTAACGTATACGCACCGGACAGTCTGGAAAGCCGGTTTTCTTCGGCATCCAAAACGGACCACAAAAACTGCATCGACTTCATAGGCTTCCAGATATCATTGTGTCGAGCAACAAACAGCTCCGCCAAATGAACCTGTGCACCACACTGCGGTATACCGCTGTGCGTGGTGGTCCAGTGTGCAGACGCCCTCACCTCGTTCCACGTTGAATCCGCTCGGCTCAGTGCGTTCCTGCACACAGCCTCCAAGCCATTCAGGGAGTCGACCAGCAGCGTGGCGGCAACGGGGAAGCGTAGGATAGCCTCCACCAACAGTTCTGTTGCCGAAGGGATTCCTGCCAGCATGCGCTGCTGCTCGCTAGTGATCTCACGGAGCACCTTGGCAGGCGGGCCCCCTTCCTTCTTTAAGCGTTGCTCCTCGCACTCGAGGTTATACTTCGCCAACGCAGCACTAAAGGCAAACCCAGGGAGCAGGGACAGACGTCTTGCAACCGCTGTATTGTCGTCGTTCCCAGCGGTCCCTTCCTGGATGTCCTTTTGTACGCGACCCGCCATCATGTACACCTCCAGCACCCACACCCAGCGCCTCGAACGTAAGGCCAAGTAATCCATCATGAGCAGCATCCCGCATGGATCACTGGCGTCCAGCGAGCAGAGCAACTTCGACATCTCCCACGCCGTACGAGCACAGCCACGCTTGAGCGCCATGTGGACACCGCGCTGGAGGGTTTGGAAAATGAGGCGGTTGGTGGGGTAGCTGTACGGCACAATGCGCTTACGCCATGTGCCATGTAGAGGGAAGTGCGCCAGCAGCATCCCGACGTGGTACAGCGCCACGTCCATCAGCTCGTTTGACCGGAGCGAGTCGCCCATCATGTCGAAGATGGTACTGAGCTGTAAGACGGTTGGGAGGTGATAAGCCCCGTACATAGCAAGGCATTCGAGTAGGTCGTGCACATCGCCGACCCGTTGTACGCACTGCTCACGTGCTTCCTCCGCTCGCCGGAAGGCCGCGCTGTCACAGGAAAGAACATGTACCAGCGGACTCCGCCCAGCGTGAGAGGGACCCTTCCGCGAGCCAGGAGGGGAAGAGCTGTCCCCCGCGTCTTCCGTGGCAATTCGAAGACATGTCCCAAGGGAATCAAAGGGAACCCAACGGTAGCGATTGGGCGTGGCCAGTGCATTAGGACGGAAACGCAGCACCACATTGTGTTCAGGGAAGAGCGAGGTACTCGCGGTACCCTGCAACTGTCCATCCAGTCCGCGCTGCGGGGTTAGGCCATCCCCCACGTCCTCTACAGCGCTGGCTCCAAACATCTTTATCCGCTCTAACCGGGTGTTGAGTTTGGTGCTATCGCACAGCGTGAGGGCACAGATTAAGTCAGTGGCACCTTGCCCTTGCGCAAGATCGTCCTCACGCGTATTCCCAGCGCCCACCACCTGACAGCGCTCCTGCAACAAAGCCTCCAGCAAGGCATCCTCCTCTGCCTTTTTACGTTTGCTCGCCTGCTTACTTTTCTGCTTCCGCTCAGCGCATTTCCGTCTCTCCCCCTCCGCACACACACGTTCGGTATGCGTAGAGATAGAAGGGCTAACAGATACCTGTGCCTCAGAAGAGCAGCGGGAGGTGGCCTGGTCTTCCAATCCGGCACACCCATGCTCGGTTCCCTCTGTGAGGCGCTGCGATGCATGCGTACAACCTGGCGTCGCCTCGGTCCGGTGAGCATTATCGTCTTCTGCAAGCGCGCGGGAGGGCTTTGCCCTGCGGTCCCTCCTACGCTGCTTCAGCTGCCTCATAGTTGTGACAGGAGCGACTTCCTCCGCGTCATCCATCCCTTCATCTGCCGCATTGGAAGCATCCACAAGCTGTTGCAGACGACGCATGTGACGACTAGACATGATGACTTGTAAGCAGCAACTGAAGACAATAAATTCTACCTCGATAAATCGTAGCGGGCGTGCTGCACGCTCGACTCGTTTGGAGCGTTTACTAGACGTGTCACCAAGGATGGCAACCGGAGAGCCTAAGGCAAGCTGGTTGGATACTGTGTTACGAATATAATAGCAAAAGTGAGTGCACCCGTATGTTGTGGTACAAGCGCAACGCCCCTGGTTCGCCGTGGTGACGCGCGAAAGAGAAAAAGAGATGGAGCAGCGATAATAGGGAAAGCACCCACAACGAACGGCAGGAGAGGACACGTGGGAAACGAGAGACAAGAAGAGCAGCGCCCTCCACCCTTGCGCAAAGTTTGCATTAAATAATGGCGCGTCGTGTTGTGTCGTGCTCTGGTTTAGTTGCATCTATAAATTCTAGGACGCATTCGTACCAAGGCACGTCGAATCCTTTTATCTTCACCGAAGACTGACGGAATGCGATACCCAACTGGTCCACCCCCGTGAGAATACAGCTCATCCGTCATGCACAGGGAGTGACAAGGATATTTGGTTCACACTCATCCTGTTTTGCGGCCGCGTGAAGTACTGTAATACATGCCATCGTGCAAGGGTAAGCAGACAGGGGATAGCGTCATTAATCTAGGCTTGCCAGCACCCCCTGCAACGGTCTATCAGTGGCTGGACACGGTCCGAAGCAATGGAGGTCTTGGTGGGGAACAGCTACCATCTACAGCCCCGCTGGAGCGAGACCGCGACAAGCCATTACAATACGCGCCAGAACCTCTTTGGTCCCTATCGGGCTCCATCAGGGACTCCGACACCCGCTTCATAGGTCGAAGTGCGCGTTTCGTGCTTCGCTCTGTGGCCAGGGGAACATTGGGGTGGAGCTGGCGCAAGATGGCGGCAGCTACGTGGGGCGAAGGGGAGGGAGTCGACGCAACATAATCGTACGGAAAGCCCGAAGAAGCACCATAAGTTGCAATTGACTTTCGACTGAAAGGCGCCAAGGTGTTGCACATCCGAGAAGGCAGTCCAGTGGCGGCAGGTTCCAAACGTGGGGTGATGAAGGCATCAAAATACTGCTCTTGGTGCGGCGTTGATTCTTCCCTGTAGACAGCCGCCAGTGGAACGGTGCTCCGCTCTCGTTTGTCAGGTGACGATACAAATCCACCTTTCTTAGCCGCTGAGAGCCGTGCCATCTCACAGGCTTGCTGCTCTGCATTCAGGAAACTCTCCAGCCGGATATGTGGCCTGCGGGAGTTAACGGGGGTCTCCAGTTGGTCACCCTCCGCAGGATAAAGCGGTGTGGCAGTGGCCCTCCTCTCTACGGGCCTCGTCGCTTTCGTCTGTAAACGAGTGAGTTCCAAGACGACGCGTTGAGCGGACGCCACTACTTGCCGCCGGAGGGCAAGTGTGCCCTCCCCTCCCACCGCGGTCGGCTTTTCCTTCGTTCTACCTCCAGATGCTGTCCACGAAAACCGAACGGCCTCGACGCCATCTATCGCAGATTCATTTAACCTAGTGATGAGAGATACCGACGGACTATCATCGCACGGTAGAATACTGTCATCAACCCCATTAGGAAGCTTGCAGCAGGCTTCGGCATCGGATCTGGGAGAGCGCACACTGGTGTCAGCACAGCCACTACCTGCGTGGTTGGCTGACTCAACCGTGGTGGCCTGCATACCAGCGCGGCAGCTCTTCAGCATGTCCAGCAGTGTGCACAACGTCGTGTGCTCTCCCTGTTGGCGCAATTCCGCATTGCTCATTACCATCATCAGCTTCCTCTGGTAACGGGTGATCTTCGTCTGCAACGCTGTCACAGTTTCCTCCAGGACACGCTTCCCCTCATGAGAGTCAGCGCGTTCCTTATCCATCTGCACTCGGCTAGCCTGTTGCTGAGCCGTGACCTTAGCAAGCTCCTCTCGCACCTTGTGAAGTTCGGTAGCCCTGGCCTGCTTCTCTTTCACTTCTTTATCAAGCAAGGAGCGCTGCTGCTCACGTCCGGTCTGAAGTTGAGTCAGCAGGCCCTTCACCTTCTCTTCCAGAGACGCTTTCCCTTCTGTTAGGGCTTTACACACTTTCTCGCCCGCCTCTTGCTGTTCCAGCGCCTTCCGCAGTCGCTCCTGGAGCTTCTCACGTTGTTGCTGGGCTTCCGACAGCTGGGCAACGGAGGACTCGTGGCCCTCCAGCTTTTCCTTCAAAACAGACAAGCTAGCCTCGGCACTGGCCAGAGATCGCTCAAGGGCTTGGCACCTTTCCCGGCTGGAGTTAAGCTGGTGCGTCAGGGCATCAACACGGCCTTCCAACTCTCCGCTTGCCTTCACCAACGCGTCGCGTTGGTCCTCTGCCTCGATCCGGCGTCGCTCGTGAGACTCACGCTCCTCGTGCACACGCATAAGCTCACCGTCTAGCATCTCCAAATCCACACCACGCAGCTGGCACTCGGCCCTCACGGCTTCATAATCCTTCCCTTGCGCCTCTAACTTTGAGTTGAGAAAACGACAGGAATCCTCAAGAAGCGCCTCCCGCTCCTGATGACTCTTCAGCCGCCCAGTGAGCTCGTCGCTGCTGATTTTCCACTGTAGTACTGTCCCTTTCACCCGCTTATGCAGCTGGTTAACGGTTTGCTGCAGCTGTCGGACTGCACGGATGCAGCCGGAGTGGTGGCGCGCTATCATGCGGAGCGCATCATCAGCACTTTCCTCACGTGCAGGTTTACGCCGCTTCGATCCCGTATCCGGTAGAACGGTCCCCACGCTGGCAGTGCGCCGCGCAACACTGCCTCGGTGCGCAAGTCGACGGCTCACGGCGTCGGCGCTTCGTGAACGCTGCCCAGGTGCAGGTTCCCCCGCATGACTCACCAACGTCGGCGCGCGGCTCCCTGCGGAATAACTATCATCGTCTCCGTCCGTCATGGCGATGGTGGAAAGAGGTCGCATCTCATCACCCCGGTTGGGCACGTCGTCTTCGTCCGCAGAGTCGAAGACTTGGGTGCGCTCAAGATGGTCCGGGGTGAAAGATGCCATCGATGGGAGCCTCATCTCCTTCAGTCGCTGGGGCACTGCGCCACTGGGGGATTGCTTGGCATGGGGAGAAAAGGACCTCCTCGCCTGTTTCTGCGCGCCAAGTAAGACGGCATCTAGCACACGCCGAAGGTCGCCATAGTGCTCAGCAGCGCCCAGTAATGCTGTACGCAGTCGACGCAGTCCCTTCTCGCTCGCCTTCTTCTCCCCTTCCAAAATACACATACGGTGAGTGTGACGTTTTAGCTCAGTCGTTTGCATCTGCAGCTCCTCTCTCAGCGAACGCACCTGCTCGTCCACCTGCTCCTTCACCTTGGGCAGTGTTTCCGATACCTTCTGTTCACCCTCCGCCACCCGCAGCTTTTTCCTCAACTGCGCTATGGTTGCCTCTCGCTCTGTGATGGCAGATTCCATCTCGTTCATACGAGCGCTAAACGAGGCAATATTTTGGCGGACACCCTCACACTCACTCAAGTAGCGGCGACGGTCTTCTTGCAAACGATGCAACTCGCCGTCGCGATGAGCGGCCTCCTTGGCGAGCTCCTGTGCCTCCAATGTTTGCCTGGCCAGTTTTGATTCTGTTTCCTGGAGCTGCTCCACTAGCTGAGCCTCACGGATCCTCCACTGGGTTTGCGCCACATGTTGCTCACGCGTAGCATCGGTAGAAGTCGCCTGTTGCGCTGATTGTATTTCCAAAAGTTCCTGTTCAAGCCGACTGCACCGCGCCTTCTCTGAATCCAGATCGTCTCGCAGGCGCTTAACCGTGGATGTCTCCTGCAGCTCGAGTTGATGTGTGGTCTCCTTAAGTTGTTGTCGGAGCACCTCGTTCTCCCCAACAACAGACTCGTTGATCCTCAGCAGCTGATCGTAGCGGCGGCCTTGCTCGTCAATTTCCCCACGGATTTTCTGTAGCACGGCGGTTTCCTCAGCATCTCGTTGTTGTTCATACTGTTCAAGCGCAAGCTGCATGTACTCCCGCAGCTCATGTTCTGTGAAGTGGCGATCTAGCTCGGTGGGCTGAAGCACGGACTTCGGGTGCCCGACCCCAAGTTGGTCCTCCTCCGCAACCCGCTCGACATCAGCCGACAGGCTGCGGGAGGTTTGAGGCGTTTGCTGGCCATCAGATGGCGTGCGAGATCTTCTCATGGTCGGTCTATAGTCCTCCACATCGCCTGTACGGGGCATTGAGCGGGCCCTCTCCTGTTGGTGATACTTACCCTCATTGTCTTGGTCATCCACAGTGGGCAAGTGCGACCGTGTGAGCCTCTTCCTCGCAGAGCTTGACAAAGCTCTATCAGCAGATACCTTGCTTTCCTTTGGACCACTCGATCGTTGCCGGCTTGTCCAGCCCCCTCCCTCGCTGCTGTGCCGCCTTCTTTGGCCCCTTAGCGAGTCCGGGGCCCGCTCGTTTGCCTTTGGTGTGGGAGACATGAACAGCAGTGCGCTGGGTTCGCGGACAGGGCTTCTGGATCTGTAGGTCGGCCGACTATAAGAACCTCTCGCAGCGTGGAGGCTTTCCTCTTCGTGTTCGTTCAGCGCAGAAACATGGGCCTGCCTGGTGTGGGGCGGTACATTGGCGTAGCTAACGGTAAAGCCCACCTTGTGTGCATCCACCTGGGGTGATGGTGGCGGCGGGTGCAACTGCATCGCTTGGCCAGGGGACGACCCTTCTCGCATCACACCAGCCTTAGTAGAAGAGGATAGCTCCGGCGTGGAGGCGTCAAGCATCACTTCAAGCGCAGAACGTACTACTCGCCGACTAGAGCCACCTCCAGCCACAGCCGCAGGTCGCCCCGGAGTGGCAAAGTCCGATGGTACTGGCGTGTGCATGGACGGGAGTCTCTGGCCGGTGATACCCCTCTACCAAAAAAAAAGGTGCTGATTCCCTTACACTCTAAATGATACCCCGTTTGCTGGGAAGCGAAAACAAAACTATCACTCTCCAAGTGCTCCTCCACGCCAATACGCGGACTAGGGACGGACGAGCAGGTCTGTGGTGTGATCATAGCAACCGGGTAGAACGGCATGAGCATAAAACGCAAACAACCCAAAAAAAAAAAAAAGGAAAGAGAGGAGTAGGATCATGCAAGGAACCGGAGACATCCACATACTGATGGAAGTTTGCGCGGGCCTATCACTGCCAACACACCTAAGAGGAGCACCTTCTCTACGGACTCCATAAACACCGATCGCAGCACACAGAAGGGGTAGCACGTTGCACCTCGCGCTTTCCCTCTTGGCGTCAATGATATGGGTATGTTTAGTGTGGCCTCAAACTGGGATTTGGAGAGCACAAATGTACAAGTGAAACATGGACAGACTCAAAGGTTGCAGACCATAGCGCCGTAGGTACAGGGGTACCCCTCCTCCCCGGTGTCTACACTGAACGCACAGGGTTCTTGGTAATGGAGGTGGGGTGGTAGCGCCGGATGGTGTTGTTCACCGCCGTAACGTAATCCGATTCAACACCCCGGCGATCCTGCTCCTCCCCCTGCATAAAGGCCACACGTTCCTCTTCGAGTTTCTGGCGGTGGCTGACCCACTCTTTTTTAAACTCTGCCACATATAAAAGCTCATCTACTATCTCGCCGGTTATGATATCAACGAGGTGCAGCCGAGCCTTAGCCTCTCGACGCTCAATCTCTAGGCGTACCACCATCTCCGCCTGGACATGTCGACCTAGTGGAGCCATTGCCTCCTCCTTGGACGGGGGCATGACAGAAAGCGCTATTATCGGAACGTGAAAGGTTGCTCAGCTTTTGCTTGGCCATGAAAGCAAGGCCCAAGCCTCTAGGGGACCTTACAGAAATGGGAGAGGCCGCAGTTGTCTGAGTAGGAACTCACGACAACTCCCCAGACGCTGCGTTGGCTGGAACTTGAAGGCACACGCTTCATTTCGTCAAGAAGAGAAGGAAGAAAGGAAGTGCGCAAGTACATACCAAATGATGCTCGGTAGTGAGCCGAGCGTCCAGTAGCCTCTGCTATCAAGCGCAAGACTCCCGCGGGGATCTATAACCAAACCGTTCACAGCCGCCAGCAGTCAGAAGCCCCTGCCGCCGTACGAAAAGGGAATTCGATCACTAAGATCATCCTGTATGTGACGTATGCAAGCATTTGCCTCATACAACAGAAACACGAAATATCACAAAGAATAGAAGCGGAGGAAACGGTCTTTCTCCACCAGCTTGCCGATAGGCGCTCAAGCAGACTAACTGCGTCCAGCGGCCGTCCTCGAGCGGTAATGCGCAATCGCCAAAAAGCAAGCTACTGTGAAGCCAGCTGGCCCGTCAGACGATTTCCTCCTCCCTCCATCCATTCAGACCTCACTAATATAAGCCAATGGAGTGCCGCTCGTACCAAGATGTTCACCGCGACATTCTGCAAAGCTCAGATCCTCCTGCACCGTGGAAACGCACGTCCCAGGCACTTGCCGTTTCTGGCCCGTTAGGAGTACTAGCACATGCTTTGCCCGATTTGCAGCGTCACCTCCAGCGCAGCGATGGCTGAGTTACACCAAGGCCAAGAAGAAGGGGCCCATGAACGCTGGAGAACTTTCATGTTCTCATTACATGCACGGTACGACCCTGGGAAAGGAGCGGCAGCGCATACGACGATCAAGAGCGTGAAGAACCAGGACGACTGCCTTTCGCGTACGCTTAACTGGAAAAACCACCCGCCCACAAGCCTGGCCCTCTACGTCCTCTGTATAGCTCATGGGACACACTACATCTACAAGACGGAGGCACGTCCCCATCCCTCTTTAAATGGGCGAAACGGCATTGTTTATGTCCATGTGGCCTCCGAAAGTGCAACTACTTGGCCGGTGAGACACGGTCGTTGGAAGACGGTAACGCTATTCACAACTTAAAACAGGGGCAAAGAAGCTTTTCAGAAAAGTATTCACGCGTACAAGCAAGTACGCGAAACCTCACAGAAAGGCAATAGATAGCATTTGGTTGCCTTGGACCATCAGTCAAGTTGTGTCGGCATAGTACAAGAGCGAGCTGCTTGCGGGCAGTCATGCACAAATACTCAGGCAAAGGGACAGAGCGGAATCGTGCACGCGTGGCGAGGGGCTGGCACACAGACCGGGTCATAGTCTACTTACACAAGCACACAACCCACTTGATCTAATATCTATACTTTTTACTGCTACGTACATGGGTGTTCGTGTAAAGGCGTACATTCATCTGGCGCAAAGGCACACACTCAAAGGCACTCTCAAATGTGCAAAAGGCACGGTGGTTCCATTGAGAGCGGAGACCAAACAGTGAGCGTGTCCAGCGTCCAATGGACCGCTAAAACAGCGAGGGAGGTTCCCCATGTACAACCGATAGGTGCACAAACTCGAAAGGAGAAAAAGAAATGTGGATGAGGGCAGGGCTCCTCCTCGTCCCCCCGTGCTTCGCTTTCCACCCAAGCAAGAGATGCCACAATGGCTACTCTGTTTTACTGCTGCTGCCCGCTGGCGAGGCACGTGTGATAATGGTGGTTGAAAGCGGCTTTGTAGTCGTACGGGGCATGTCACCCGCTGGCAACCGATTCCGCGCAGCAGCCTTAGCAACCTCAGGCAACGCACACGCCTGGGTCTTTGCAGTGGCCCTCGAGCTGGGCCGGGCATCATCCTCGGCACTGTCTCCCTTGGAACTAATGCTTGCTGTGTTATTACCGGTAGTGACTGAGGAAATCGTCGGCGAAGACGGCGCCTCCGCGTCCAGCATTTGTCCTATGGCCGCAGAATGCGGCCTGCGATCTCGGTCACGCTTCTCCGTCACCGCAGCTAAGGCGGACGAGAAATCCAACCGCTTCCGTGGGAGCGTACCACTCTCACCGTCTAATCCCACACTCTTGCTCTTCCGGGTTATCTCCTCCCCGTTGCTTTTGGCTCTTGCCTGTAGAGCATGCCTCACTGCCGTAGAGGCTATAACAGATTTAACTTCATGAAATCGGGTAGCGCATGGCACCTGACCCTTCTCAGGCTCGGTGGCGCCGCTGCTTAGCGCCTTGCACGGGGAATGAACAGAAGGAAGGTCCGCTATGAAGCGGTCCTCATGGTCTCCCCGTGTTGAACGGGGAGGTAGACCCAGGCCCTCAGTATGGGTCTTTCTCGCCGGCAGATCAGTGGGATTGTGGCCACACATCACTTGCTTCGGCCGCGAAGGAGCGCCGTTGCTACTCATGGGGGCATGAAGCTGCCTGGTGTCGTCGCGAATCGGAGATGTGCTCGCTGGGCGTGCCCACACGCTCTCCAGCGAGTCGCCTCCTTGCTCCTGGGCGACATCTACACCGGTATTATCGTCATCACTGGAAATGTGGTAGCTACTACTGTCCGTGTCCTCCCCTTCGCTGCAACAGCCGGAGTGTTCTCGACTGCCATAGGTATCCATGGTGCGAATCAGCATTTGCCGGAGGCTAATAATGGCCTGCTGCTGTTGCTCGATCTGCTCAATGAAACGCTCTGTCTCAAGCATCATGCGTCGACGTTCCTCCACCAGTGTGGATTCCATCTCACGCCTCTCGCGTCGAGCCATCTCCAACTGTTTCTCTAGCTCCGCCTTGCTGTCGTGGAGGAGATCTATCTGCCGGCCTTGACGCAAGATGTCGCTGAAGAGGGCTGTACTCTTGGAATACGCCGCCTTCAACAGTGAATCTAGGTGTGGTATCTGGATGCGCTCCTTTTCGCTCTGCATGTAGGTCAAATCCTTCAGCAAGCTCTCCATCCCAGCCATCTTGCTTTCGTGGCGCTCCACCATACGGGTGTATTTCCTTTCCTGCTCCTCGATAAGATTCTCATAGTAGCTCCTGCTATTCCGTTCATGTCTAACATCCTCTAGAGCTCTGTTCTGTATGTCCATAACTCTTGTTCGGCTTTCCGCCATCTCCCGCTTTAATTGCCGAATGAACCGCTTGCTCTCCTCATTACGACTGGAGAGTGCCACAACCTCTACAATCTTTTCCTGAAGCGCGTTGTACGTCTCCGCCTGCTTATCGGCCATCTCCTCATAGAGAGCCTTTTGGTGCTCAAACATCTTCTGAAAACGGTTGCGTTCCTTCTCGAGGTGCTCGTAGTCCGCCAAAGGTACCACTAGCTCTGGGTCGTCGGGAGGAACTGGGCTTGGGGTGTAGCTGTTCTTATTAGGCGTGCTGCGCGACATGGAGGTGTTGTGCGAGTTCGTACCCGATCCGGCACGCAGCGAGTGCGCTCGGTGTATCGTAGGGGTGGGCGACTTAGCAGAGGCGATCTGTGCACCCCTGGAATTTGTCAGGTCACTCAGGGGGCAGCTGCTGCGGGACTTTTTCTTCCCGGCGAATGTGCCGATATGGGTGGGGTCATACTCCGTGATATCCACATGCGGCTGAGGTGTTAGTCGTTGGGGCGTTAGAATGGCAATAGCAGAGGGCGAGGTAGAGATGCACTGAACCGTCCTACGATCGATTGTGTCTTCGATAAAGATGGCTGCATCATCGGTAGAGCCGCCGAAGTGACGAGCTCCGCCTGCATGTTCACTCGTTCCCCTAGAGCCGCCGACTACACTGGCACTAAGAGCAGGCGCCGTTGCCATCACCCCCGTAGAGGACATGACTTAGCCACGGTGTAAATGCGGCAGCAGTCCTGCCTGTTGTTTTGCTGATGATAACGCTTTAACAACGCCCAACCCCCAGAAAGGAGGGAAAGGGTCTGTTTCTTTAGTAAGGATGTAAGCTGACAAAGATACCTTCTCTCTCTTTTCTTTTCTTTTTTCTTTTGTTTTTCCTCCAAACGCCAATTGTGGCAACGGTGTGCAATCTATGTATGTTCTACAGTATAAATGCAACGAGCGCGGTTGGCCTTTTACTCGCCTTCCCTTCGTCCTACTGGGGGGTGAAGAACGAAAAGAACATTACAGGTACATACGCACACCAAATGAAAAAGGATGTAACAGATACGCTGTGTGAGGTCATTAACAGCGTCTGATAGCCTTTTCCGTTGTCAGCAGCTGGGGCATCGCCGGATGTCTCTCAGTACCCCCAGACACCACACACATAAACACACGGGCGGAGATAACTGACTGTTCGCTTGGATTGCCGTCGGTAAGCACTGCTGCACCACCTCCGGTCTCAGCCCCACCTTACTGCTCGCTCCTCCGCGTCAGCTCGTTGTGGGGGCAACGACTCCATCGATAGTACCATTAGGACACCATCCTATGCGCATCCAACCCGAGAGCGACCCATAGACACCTTTAACCTGGCTAGCGCATCTTCCCTCACCAGTTCGTCCACGTCGGGTCCTTTTCATATTGCTGCATGTAATGTGTTACCTTATCGGCGATTTCCTTCTCATCATAGCGGTTGCCAAAGAAGTCCACAAACCGGCCTTGAGGATCGAACAGAAATATGGCAATACTGTGATCGATCAGGTAGTCGTCCGTTTCGGCATCCTCATCACTAGGGACGGAGTAATATATTCGGTACGATTTGCACGCTGCGCTTACCTGCTTAGGGGTACCCACAAGTCCAATGAAATCTGGATGAAACACACTCAGATACTCCTGGATCGCCTCCAGCGAGTCACGTTTCGGATCGCAGGAAACGAAGAGGGGAATGATCTTATCAGAGGGCCGCCGCGCCCGAACAGCATCCACAACGTTCGTCATGCGGTTCAGCTCCACCGGACAGATTTCGGGGCAATGGGTAAAGCCAAAGTAGAAAAACGCCCAAGAGCCCAAGAACTCTGCCTGCGACACGGGTTGGCCGTCGGTAGTCACGAGAACAAACGGTCCACCCAGCGACGGCCGGCCACGCGTCTCAACACTGACCCGGGCACTACCTTCGTCACCGAAGTACCGCTTTTTTGCCGACTTGGACCCATACCACAGTGTAGCGAGGCATAATAAGCTAAAACCTCCGATGAGGGAATACCGTTTGAGGGCATCCCGATCCTTTTGCAGTTCTGCCTCTTCGTCGCCCATAGGGTCGTTGGGATTTTGCGCCCCTTGGGTGCGGAAAGAGCGGCGGCCCTGCATGAAAGTGGAACAGCCACCGGTACATGGCGCATGGCACGACTGTGCAAGAGGAGTACGGTTTGAAGGAGCACGCAGAATCGTACCGATGGTTCTGGCAACGGAGCAGCAGGTACCCACCCGCTGGGCACGTATGGCGTGCATAGGCTATTCGCTCTCCTCTCCCACTCTTTTCGTAAGAGTCTACCTGTCAATAAGAGAGTCCCTGCAAGTGAATCGCCAGCACCACCTTCGGATCACACACACGCACACACCCTAACACATGTTTAAAAAAAAAAGGGATGGTGAATAAAAGGCGTGGCATCACCCTGTCACACACGCGAACGCCCGCATGGATAACGCCAGAGTACACATCGCACATGCAGTAGCCTTCCTCTTCCTCCCTTCTTCCAACATGTTCACCGTTTTCAGTCAACAGGATGCGACGAGGTGTAGCCGTGTATGGGAGTACCAGCCACAATCGGCCGAGCAACCACTGCCCACCACTGTAACTCGCAAAGTATACATTGCGTCCTTCCCCCTCAGAAGAAAAACCGCCATGCACGCAGGCGGTGAAAGATCTCTCCTTTCACCAACCTGCCGTTTCCTCCCCCTCCCCACAGCGCCAAGTATAGGATGGGAAGCAAATGAAAAAAGAGTAGCGTAATGGGCGTACCCCGCCCCCCCTTCGAGTAAGCACACTTACCCTTCTTCTCCCTCGAACTCATAGTCGTCGTTATCGGTACTGCATAAATCAATTTCAAGCTTCGGGCAAACGTGCATGGGGGGTGTCTCCCCCTGGCCGAGCAGCGATACTGGTAGGTCCGCCGTGCCATCCGCGCATGGCGCATTTCCAGGAAGCGATAGTTGTTCACCCTCCATCGCAGCTAGGCTGGACAATTGGTGATTGGGCACGGCATCATGGCCATCTGGCTCACATGCGTCAACCTCTGCCACTGAGGGAGGCACAGGATGCTCCTGGGAACACGTCTCGTCTGTGATCGAAAGTGTCGTGCCAGCCCCCCCGTGAGGATGGTGGGATAGAGTCTTGACTCGTCCATTGCGAGAGCGTACCAGCACTCCAGGACGCTTGGCCACACCGTGGTCCCTCAGCATGCCCATATGCCTTTCCTCAAGGCGAGCCCCACGTGCCTCTTTCATAGCCTGAAGACGCTCTGCCACACCCAACGGGCGGATGAGAGTGGGATCCATGTCAATCCCCGTCATCGGACTGTCTTGGGGATCGTCTGATTCTTTTCTCTGGGGCAGATCGCCGGAGAAGGAGCTAGAATCATCGCTCTCCAGCTTGGGGGAACGGAGGAGGGCTTCATCAGCCTTCTCCTCAGATTTCGTCGGCATCCTTATCGCCAACTTGACAGCTGGCACCTTTCGCGATGGCACGCACATCCGCTGTGGCCCGTCCTGCTTTGTGGGAGACGGATGCGTAGGTTCTGTATGGCTGTTCGGGTGCACTGAAGCGCTGCCGACTAGGCTGGCGCAGGTGACAGAGGACGAGACTGAAGATGTCACATGACCTCTGTTGTAGGTGCCATCCACAGCCTCCGAGGATGGCGCTGATGGTGACGCGGGAAGTGGCGGGCGCTGCTTGACTATGACAGCTGGGGCACTCTTAGTGTCCATGATGTATTAGGGAAAAATGTAATGATCCAATTCAACCTTTGTGGTCCACCGCCCCTTCGCCCTCTCGCTTCTAGAGGAACGACGGCTTTCTTGCCTCTTGCTTGCCTGCAGAGGTAATGGCTGAGCCAATTAGCGCGATTAATAAGAGTCCCTGTGGCAGTAATGGGGTAGGCAACACACCGCGCAGGAAAAGCAGTTCGTCGTGATAGCGATTGCAGGGCCAGCTGAAGGGGCACTGAGCCATCGCCTCACCATCGTCTCACCCCCTGTACTGGGTTGAGAAGAAGCAAGTAAAACCGAATACCACCATTTTGTTTTGGCGCTCCTCGCCCACCCATCGCTCCTCCGAACACCCCCGAAGCAAATGTACCCGAACACCGCTTCACAAAAACATTAAATCGCAAAGGGCAAAAAAAGAGTGACTCCGCATGCAGATGATCAGTCGGTAGCGGGCCGCTACTCCACGCTGTGGTAGCGCCGACTTTGGAGAAGCGCTTCTGCACTCTTGACCATTGAAGAGGAAACCCTCACCTCCGCCAGGCGCTCCCGGCGTGCTGACCTTGACTCATCGGACGTAAGCTTGTTATCAGCATTGACCTTCAATCCGCTTGCAGTATCATTGTACAAGTAGCCCTTGACGCCATCGTAAACGCCTGACGGGGCCCCTGGCACGTACTCTGGTGAAAACTCCCGGCGGTAGTAGCGCTGCCGATTGACCTCAATGTTGTCCAGAATCTCGTTTGCCCGGGTGGACTGCTGGCGGCCAATGAAGAAGGAAAGTACGCAACCGGAAATCACGACAGTGCCCTTCCATTCCATCCACATCGTGCGGCAAATGCCCATTTCACCGTATCGAGCTAAGCTCTCCGCACTATCAAGGCCCAACCACCACGCCCGTAGCCGTGTGAAGAGGGAGATACGCATTCGGCCTTGCTGGCGGCGCACCGCCGCCGTTCCTAGCTTTGGCGGTATCATGTGTGCGGCACAACCTTCAGCCGGGCTAGAGAAAATAAATAGTAGTAGTAGCCTGTGCGTGTCAAATTGCACCGACGATAACCTATTCTGAACCGGAGTCAAGCAGATATCCCAACCACGGATACCCCTGTCCCTCCCCTGTTGCCTCTGCTTCCAAGAACACGAGCAGTGGCTTGCAAACGCTAACCGAGAGAACGAGAGGAAAGTAACGCCACGGTGTACACGCCAAATGGTGGCATTTTCACGCCCCCTCCCCTCATCACGCATACAGCGCACGAGCAAATGGTGTACGTCTGTTCGCACTGCCGACCACACAGCTTCATACGTGAACCATACGCGATACTGCCTGTGGGCCATCCCGTTCGTTTACTTGTGGCACCACACGCACAGCATACAGATGTGCTCAGCGAGGAGGATAACCACTAGATCAAGGGGACGAAATACAATAAAAAAACGCTTCATCTCAAATTGGGTAAATGTGTGCGTGCATGTGTTGATACGACCGCGCAAATAGATACCACCGCCATGCCTCCATCCATGCCGATTCCACAACGCCTGCATTTTGAGGGACACTCCGGTCCTTACTCCCCCTTCTTTTCCATCAGGCACGGGTGAATATGGACTGTATCGGTTATGAAAATAACTCTTCAAGAGACCATCACGCATGCAAACACCTCCCGTCACCGGCGTCTTCACAAGTGGCTCTTTGCTGTGCTAGATTGGCCCAGTGCCTCCCCCTTCTTGCGAGAAGCATTCTCCTTGAAAGAAACACACAGGTCGACCTCCTGTCGGCTTCCAAGAAATACCGGAGTGCGTTGGTGAAGGCGACTGATTTTCTGCTCAAGGATACGACCAGTGCCGCTCCATGCCTTTCCACCAGCCTGCTCCACCAGCATGGCCATCGGAGCCGCCTCATAAAGATACCGCAGCTTCCCCTCCACGTTACGGGTGTCCTTGGGATAGCAGAAGATGCCACCGTAGAGGAGCGTTCGGTGCACGTCTGCCACCATAGATCCAATGTAGCGGGCGGCGTAGGGCTGCGTGTTATTCATCTTGAGATGATCGATGTAATCCTTAAACCACTGCTCCCATTTGCCGTAGTTCCCCTCATTGACGCTAAATATGGCGCGCTTCTTTGGGATGCTGATGTGCGGATGTGTAAGCAGGAACTCCCCAATGTTGGGATCCAAGGTAAACCCATTCACGCCATGGCCGCACGTGAAGACAAGGTTAGTGGCGCTGCCATACATCGCATATCCGGCGGAGACGATGTCGGCCCCTTTCATCGTGCGGATCATGGCGTTGGCCTCCTCCACACTAGATATCTTGACGCCCTTGGGCAGACGCCAGATCCCCCAGATTGACCCGATAGACACGTTCGCGTCAATGTTGCTGCTGCCATCCAGCGGGTCAAAGAAGATGATGTAGTCCCCACGGTCTCCCGCTTCCACTAAGACCATCTGCTCCTCTTCCTCGCTGCCGAGGGCGCAGATACACGTGGAGCTCATCAGATAGGCCTTAAAAGCGTTGTTCGCGATCACATCCAGCTTGGCTTGCGAGTCGCCGGTAGAATTCGTTGCGTGATTGTTCAGGTAGCCAAACATACCCTGCATCCCGGCCCGACGAATATTCTTCTCAATGACCTTCACCGCCGTCTGAATGGCCATCATCATCAACGTAAACTCGCCCCGACTGTCTGGCGGCTGACTGCGGATGACGTACTGCGTGAGCGTTACCGGGGTGAGGCTCTTCTCATTCTCAGGGGATGTCATGCTGTTTCCAAATATGGTCGTATTCGTTTCTCAGCTACGAGGAAGGAAAAAAAAATGCAAGTCACGGGGAGTTAGGGGGAGGGGGGGGGGAAAAAGACAACCCTACGCGTGTACTGAGAGCTCAGCATAGTGCAGGTGGCGAAGCACACATCGAGAATAGCACCTCATCTCACAACGTGCTCATGGTCGCCCTCTCCGCCTTTCTTTTTTATATATGTACTGCAATGCCAGGGTTAACGAATAGACGCTCTTCGACGAGGAGGAAGTATTGTTTCTCCACACCCAAAGTAATGGCGGCGGCTCGACTAGTCAGCTGAGCAGATCCTTCGGGCATACACGGTGTAGATGCGGAGTAGGCCATGCGACATCCACTCCTCCTGATCAACCGCAATGTGAGTGAAGCCTTTGTTCGACAACAGCTGGCGAACATGCAGCAGCCTGTCACGAATGTCATGGACCTCTACCACGATCTGCAGGATATTCTGCCACTGCGTATCTGTAATGGACTGTAGTACCTCCAACTCCGCCCCTTCGACATCGATCTTCACCAGGTCTATGCAGCCGCTCTGCAGACGATGACGGACAACCGGCTCCATCTCACCCCGCTCGCCCACCCTATCGAGCAGCTCCGTCATCGGTCCCACAGTACATGTCACTGTGCACTTGCGATTTGGCGCAACGAGAAAATACATCGCAACCAGCAGTAGTGGAGGAAGACAAATGACCAAGGCCAGGTACCGCACGTATGGAAGAGCTAGCGCACTGCACAAATACATTGCAGGGAGACGAGGAAGACATCCCGCCAAAGTGAGGTCATGTATGATTGCACGCAGCTGTGCGCATGGGTTGGAGGTCAGCATCGGCCTCACAATATCAGCTTCACACAGGGAGGTGCCCGCAGTGATGCGGGGGTCGAACGTAAAAGCCACGTTCTCCTGGTGCGACTGGCCAATGCCCATATTCTCAATGTATACCCGCCGCCCCTTTCCAGCAGTATTCTGCAGAGCAAGTGAGTACAGAGCCTGCACCGGCTCGGCACCTACGACGATCGCCTCTGGGCACTCCATCGCGACACTCAGGGCAAACAAACCAATATTGCACCCAATATCTATTACCAGCGGCGGAAGCGAATCAGCGGACGATCCACAAGACCCTGGCCTGAGGCAAATTCCATGGCGGAAATACACTCGTTCGTCAAAAATCTCGCGCGCCACGAGGGCTGAGCCGAGGTCGCCAGAGAGCGCAACGTAGGTCATCGTGCGCAACCGCTCTGGCCCTCTTATACCCTGTGCATGAAAGAAGTGTGGCACAGAGTGGTGCATGACAACGGGCTCACCGGTGTGCCATACACATCGATGAAGAAGAAAGCATACAAGCATGTACGCCGTAAGTGTTAGCAGTAGCGCCTCTGCCAGCATGTTGGACAGCGTCAACGGCAAGATTAGCCCTGTACCCTCCTACCTGTACACCCACTCACACCTGCACTTGTTTTGCTTCTATAGTTTGCTCTTCGATATTTGTGGATGTGGCACACAGCAATAGGAGACAAGTGAAACTATGCTTGGTATTGCTGATCCCACAGGGCATTCGCGACGATGGCACGTCTGTATGATGTAACCCCTGCTTCGTCGCTTTTTCAACTGCCATTTGGGTGGGAAGGTCGGGAAAGAGGAGGGGAAAGAAATGGAGCATGTGCCATGCGTACGTTCGGCATACTTTTCCTTCGGTGTGCGTTTAACCTCCGCCCTGCTATTTACATTCTTACCCGCGATAAGGCGCGAGTAGGAACAACGTCCATCCCCCTGAGGCTCTTCCTCCCCCACTTGCGGTATTCGGCGTCACGTGGGCTGCCCCCTCGTCAGTAAAACGTTCCGCTGCCAACGTAGATTACTGGCAGAAGGCAATGTTCCCCTCATGCAGCATCCGGGCGAGGGCCAGCCTTTTGGGCTGCGTCAGCCCTCCCGCATTCCACTGCGCACCACAAAGAATGGTTCCAGGGTTCTGCTCAGCATCCCCGCTCAGGGGCAAGCGCGAAGTCGCTGGGTAGCGTGTGTAGCACGTCTGCACGTGCAGGAGAGCTGTCTTTATCCACGTTCACCCCAGAGCGCCGGTGAATAGGTTTGCTCTTTCTCTGGTAGCCGCCGGTGAATAGGTTTGCTCTTTCTCTGGTAGCCACCAGCCTGCCACCAAAGCCCCCGTCCGTTAGGACCGGGAGTAGTGCTGGCGCTTGGCTTCCCCCGCGACGGGGCACTTGACCCTGGCACACCACGGTGAGGTGGCCGGCATCACCAGGGGGGCGCCTTGGTGCCTATGAGTACATCAATATGATGAAATGCTGAATGCAAGGAAAAGTGGCCGCTCTCCCTCATCACGCAGCAGGTGGAGAGCACTCTTGGATGTAAGATAGGAGGGGAAGAGATCACCGCTCCTGGCACTAGCATAGCGAGTCAACTCTTGTGCGGCACATAACCGCTATTTTATGACGCCATGTGCACAGATTAAAAGCACCGCACACAGTTCACAGGGGGGGAAATCCAATTGAGGTACAAGCAGAGAAATGGAGAAGGAGGACGAATGTCGTAAGAGGTCAAAGCACGCTTGATTGCAAAGGTGAAGACATCAAGACACTTCCAGAAGTGGACAACTGCGGGAAATGAAATGATGGGTGAAGCGCTAGATGAGAGAAGCGCCATTTCACACACATACACACAATTTTCACGTGAGGATTCGCCCGCTTCCCCTTAAGTAGTGTACCTGCCAGTTTCTGATGTCCCACCATCCCGTTATTTGCTAGAAGTAGATACCTGATTGTTAATGCAACCCTGCACCCCGGTTCCTCCTTCCATGCATGTATATATACTTCTTTTACATAGAAATGTATTTTCTTTTTCTTCGGTGTGCGTTTAAACCGGCACGTGCTACATTCTGCCACCCTGCCACTTCCCTTCTTGCTGTGGGTGAAGCAGGTGCAGCTTAAACGCACACCGAAGGAAAAGAAAATAAAGGCGTACACATAATAAAACAACAACAACGACAAAGTACCAGAACAGCAATTCGAAAACAGGGGTAGGCTATGTAAGCAAACGAGCAACAACACCAATAAAAAGTCAAGCAGCGACAACACAAGGTATGGTGACCGGATCCTCGTCCCTCCCCCCCCTCTTCAGTTCACCTACTTTACTTGAGAGAAAAAAAAAAGGCATGGGGGAACAGACTAAACTTGGACTGGCATTTTTGTGCTATACCTTTCATCGCAACTTCCTCCCGCGCTGAAGTGCGTCTACCTAGATAATGGTTTGCTTCTCCACTAATTGAGACCCTTCGCCAAGTAACAGTGGAAGCAAAGCATATGCCTCCCGTCATAAGGATCGGGGAGCATTGTTGATCGGGCAAGTGAACAAGAACAACAACAGAAAAGTGAAAAAGGGTGGACTAACGATAACAAATAGACCCCCACCGCTCGCCAAAGTACACTGTAACGCTCTCAATGCAGGCCTTCCCACACATTCCAAGGGGAGTTCCGCAGCGCACACGGAGACTGATAAAGCCGTTGCTCACCCCAACAAAATGAGAGTTCTGCGGTGCATGTGGCAGACAAAGCGAGGAGGCTATTTCGTCCCTCCTCCACATGAAGCTGAATGCAGCCAAAGTAAACAACAGCAAGTCCCCAACTACCTTAAGGAAGAGAAAAATAACACCAGCCCCTTCCCTCACAAAAGCACCACCTCGACACGCATTATCTGCATCGCGCTTACTTCCTCACTTTTGGGGCACCCGGCCCTTACACTCGCACCAACAAACGACGAAAAAATGGGGGAAAAAAAAAACAAATGTGCTCATGAATGCGAGTACACTCCTTCCAGGAAAGCTGCGTTCTCTGACATCCATCACCTTTCCCTTTCGCGCCCTCACGATTCACCCCACTTCCCGATTCTGCCTCCTCCTCACCTTGCTCCCCCTTTGCAGTCCTCTTCGTCCTGGAAAACCACAAGCTATGACCATCCACAACGGAGAGAGCGAATATTTGGCAAATAAAAAACAGTGTTGATGGGAAACAGAAGTGGTGGAGTTGGGGGGAACGAGAAGCGAGGACACTTCCCCCCCCCTCCTCCTCCTCCCTCACAGTTACCCTCGCTCCTGCGTTCATTGCTGTCTTCGATGCTTCCGCTCTCTCACTCTCACTCGCACCAATAGCGCATGGTAGTCGCAACACTGCCACAAGGCAAGGCCAAAGATGTACAAAAACAAGGGAAGCGAGAGGAAAGGGAAAAGGATGGGAAGGGAGCAGCGTTTCATGCCTTGCAGTACTTAGGGGCTGAGATTGCGCTGTGCCACTATGTCGTGATTCCTCCTCATGTCCGCATAGGGGATGCCGTGCACAAGTGGTAGAAGGCGTATGGTGGCGGTAACGGTGAAACGGGTATGGCGAAGGGGTTTGGTGCTTGTTAATAAGCATGAGAAACTGTAGCGTAAGTGGCTTGTGCTATGCCTTCCTGCAGCCGTATCAAAGCATTACACCCGTTCCAGACTAGAAGCCTCTCACCAATATCCAGCCCGCCCCATCCAGCCGGCAGTGCCGTATTGGGAACTGTCAACTCCAGGCACATCGTCGCCCCTCCGCCATCACGTTCCTCGCTGAGGGCACCGACCAAACAGGTGCACGACATGCAAAGGAAATAAGTCCCATACACTTTTCGTTGTACTGTGAGAAACACGGAGCATCGAGAAGAAGAAGGACGCTGGCTAGTGACTGAAGTGGGAAAACATTAGCTCCCCCAGGGCATGTTGATGCGTCCATCCATACGCCCCCATCCACCTCTACCCATATACGGCGCGCTCGCACGTCCACTTGTTGCTCTTCTTGTCGCCCATGCGCCTGCTATCCCTCTCTAGCGCACCGTTCTAATAGAGTCAGTCACCGCTTCCCGTTCACGCCTGGAGGGAAAAAAAAAATGGCAGCTCACCATGTCTTATGCCACGCCCCCCTCTGTCTTTCCTCACCA
>JAIZPF010000002.1:314641-353712 GCA_020509355.1 Blechomonas ayalai | reverse complement strand
GGGGGGGGGGGGGTTACACCGCGCTCTTTCCGTTCCATTTGATAACGTTCTCCCGGTGAGCCAGACTGCTGTTCCGTCGCGGGTTCCACCCCCGGTACGGGTTGGCGAGGCTACGCATCACCTTCGGATGCATCGAGAAGGGGTGCGGGGTCTTTCGGCTGTTCGGGAACACCATCTCCCCACCACGGCCGTAAAAGTCCCAGCCGCTCGCATGATCATGCAAACCTTTTGGAATAGGCCGCGGGTCGCGCTCAGCATCGGTAGGGCTTCCAGGAAATGCCTCATCGCGTCGCCTGTGTAGCGACACAAAATTCACTTGCATCATCTGCTCCTGAGTCTCGGTCAACTGAGTAGCTGTACGTAAAGGGATGTAGTGTTGGCGTGAAGGACGCAGTGAGGTGGCGAGTCGTAGCGGCTGGCGTGCAAGGCGCTCCTCATCTGAGATGTCGTCCGCCACTTCTGCCGTACCGCTACTCGGCACCATGTGCAAACCGGACGCGGCAGGTTTCGTTCCCCCCCTCTCCGCCTCGCTCTGTCGACGGATCACCTCACGGAAGTGCGCTGGGAGGTCCTGCGGCTTCGGCAAACCACGAAAGACCTCCTTCGGAAACAGAAAGGGAAAGTAACACATGGTGAAGCACTGGGCCTCAAGCGAAATGCTGCTGTGTAGGTGGTAAACCAGGCTTGTCAGCTTACCCTTCAAAGCACAATGGGCTTCAGGGGACAAGTGCGACAGAGGCGGGGTACTGGAGAAGAGGGGGGTGTGGCGCAGCAGGTGTAGCGCGCGATCCCACTGGCCCAACTGCACGAGAGCAGGGCCCACCGCAGCCATGACGTCATCCGTTATTTGCATGTCTTCCCGCTCGCATAGAAGGTCATCCAGGAGTCGAATAATCCCCTCAGCATGGTGAAACGTGTCTATTGACAGGGAGGCCGATGGTTTGTACCCCAGGCTAGCAGTGCCAACATTGATGTCGACGGTGCGCCTCGGGAACGCCCCAAAGATCATATTCACCGTCGTGCTACACAGTGGAAAAGTGAGTGAATTGAGACGTGGTTTGTCGTTGTCGCCACAGCCGCCGCCCAATCTCTGATGACACGACGTTCTGGAGGCTGATGTGTCAATCAAAAGGTACGCATCCGCACTGCGGCCGAGATGGTATACACAGAACAGATGGAGTACCTCGTGCCAGCGCCCTTCAGCACCAAGACAGTTCATAAAAAGCAGGAGGTCTCCTATCGGGGGACGGATGGATAAATTCAAAGGCGCGCATCGCCAATCGCCGTACAAGTCCGTCCAGCAGTTCATCGCCGCCTCGCACTGTCCATCCTCCGCCAGCGAGAGCAAAAGCCCGCGCTTTGCCTCGCGGCTCAACTCATGTGAGGGCAGAGGGGGGGAAATAGGAGCGTCTTCAGTCGCACACGGCGACTCGCCAGTCAGCGTACGAGCCTCGGCGTTCATGAATATTGAGTCCACTGTGGGTATCGTCACGTCTCTCCCCGCACTGCAAGTCACTTGTGACGCTTCCTGCAGCGCTTGTAGGGCACATGCCCAATCACCACTGCGTGCTGCAGCCTCCGCCAATAACTTCCTCATGCGGGCCTGGTCTACCAAGCTTTGTCGAGGCGCCGGTGTGCCGCTGCGGCTTCCACTCGCGTTGTCATCTCTCCCAGACAGATAGCCTTCCATCACAAGCTTGGCACTGTCCAGGTGGCCATGGTGACAAAGCACAGGAAACACCATCTCGGCCATATGCCGCCCAGTCGCAGCTGAGACGACGAACCGGCGGTGCGCTTGCTGCATGCACTCGAGGGCTGCATCAGGCTGCTCCAGCGAGCAGTACGCCCACACCATGGTCACCCAGAGAGACAGACTTACTGGGATCTCCTCCGCGTAGGCATGGCCGCGGAGGAGATCCACTGCTTCTGCGGTGCCTCGTTGATGGGCTGGGGCTGCGGTGGTCTGCTCCACCATGTCACGGATCACGCGTTGATAATGCTCAGCCGTCCTCCCAAGCTTCGCATAGCCTGCTCCCAACACTTCTAGCGCCCGGAGCCAGTTGTGCGTATCGAGTGGGAGAACAAGGCGGCGGTCGACGGCCTTCTTGCTGGCCGCCCTGCGCATAGCGACTCTGGTTGGGTGCGACGACTTGATCGGTCGCCAGAATTGCGTCAGGTAGGAGCCATGTCGTCCTGCTACCTGATGAATGTTCATTCCACAGCGAGCGGAAATCGATGGAAACTACAACGGTTTAAGCTGCGCACCAAACTCCTCACGTGGTGCCTGTGTTCAGACAGGTTATAATCACAAGAAAACGAGGTGTACAGAGGAAAGTGTGGAGAGTACAACACGCTGGTTGTCATGGAGCACATGGCCCACCACAGCCTCAAGACCCCTGGTCGCTCCCATACTTATTAAAGCCTCCTGATGCACTGGCCGCCACCCACGTATGATGCGGCGCTAATACCCCCACACCAGGACGTAACGCGCTGGAGCCGTAGAATGCACAGCTGCATGGCCCGTCTACAACGCTCTCAGTTGCGGTCGTTTGGTCATTTGCTCAGATGCACAAACCGTGCCCTCTGAATGTCTGACTGCAGCGAGCGAGGGAGCAGCCCCGCCTGGGATAGCCGCTGAGTGCTTCCACGCATTGCATTCCGCCGTGTCGTAGGCGGTCCGAAAACTCTACAGCTCCTCCCATAGCATCGCGCATCTCGATAAGTGTTTCCCTTCCATATGAGCCATCTTCTCCTGTAGGTGAGTATGTAAGATGCGCAGCTCCTCAGTGTCGTCTAGTCGACCGTTTCCCACACGCAGCAGAGGTGGGATAGAATCAAATACGCGCTGCGTGGCCTATTCTTCCTCCTCATATGCAGTATCCAAAAGCGCTTCCAACTCGAACATCCTCTCTTCCATCGCGGCGATGAAGCTCCTCGGTCAGTTGCTTTGCCACACTAACCCTCTGCATGCACTCGCGACCTCACCTACGGTATACTGCAGCAATGCCCTCTCCGCGGTAATTGTTCGAATACGGCAATGCAAGTGACGCATAGTGGAACACAACGTGTTCTCCTTTATGCCTGCGTCACCGAAGCCCAGAGGCGCAGGGTGGGATGGGAGAACGATGTCACCTGTGCTTGGACGCATCGTCCCCAAGCACTGTATTTCCTCTTGAAGAGCGCTGCTCTTAGATGTCAGCTGTATGATGGGTATCCGGCTTCACACAGATACACTGGTAGCACGGCTTTCCCGCAGGGTTCAGTCTGTCCGTGGTCAGCTCATCTGCCCACTACCGCGGATGTGTTACTCGAAAATCCTTGATTGACAGGTAGCTTGTCTGGGCGCAAGCTGAAGCAGTCAGTTGGGGCAGCCGCAACCCTAGCTCACGTGCTGGATATGCCAGTGTTCACGGCAAAGCCTTGAATCGCCCTGGCACATGAGACAAACAGTAACTTGCAGAGAAATATCCTCAAGGTGCTAGTCCGCACTACGCACTGGTCTTCGGTCAGAATGGATGGCATCTACACCGCGCACCATTTCTCGGTCTGACAGCGGCGAGTCTGCCCTGGCTGGCCAACCAGTGAGTTATGCCGTTGTTCATTGTGCACCTCTGTGACTGAGGAACAGACCTCAGCAGCCATCATGCCCCCCTCCGTTATGTCTCTCGCCCCGGCGCGGTGAACAACCAGTTGATGGCCATATCTATCAAACCTTTCGCAGTCTTCTGTGAGCTCCCCCCCCCCTCCCTCCATGCATCCCGAAGGCTTACCGCTGTCCGCCTGCCCGAAGGCAAGTATCGTGGTATTATTGCCTTGAACAGCCAGCTTGGTAATGAAGGAAGAGTTGGTCTCCTGCCCAGCGCGTCGGGCTAAACACGTGATCGACTGAAAAGGTGTTGTTCTGCTTCGGCAGCTCACGCAGCGCAGTGGCAGTTGGGGTGTGGATATCATCCACCACGACTAGGTTACATCCACATCTAGACGTAGAAGGCCGCACCCCTGCCGAAATCTCTATTGAGCTGCATTTCGATGGAAGACGGACAACCAATGATCAGCTGATAAGCCTATGCACGAGATGTCTGCATACAGTTGCAATGTGCAGTACGCACACCTAGCGCAAATTAAAAGGGTGACCGGACGAAGCATGTGACTACCAGATGAGGGAGAGACGCACATTGACAAGGGCACGGTGCAGAAAAAAAAAAGCCATCAGGGCCGTCTTGGTTGTCGGTTGTCACAATAAAGACCGATGCAAGACACCCCCATCCCAATCTTCGTCCAGCCCCAACTCAGAGTTTCGCCGCGGCGGCAAAAAGGGAAGGGGGGGGGTTATCTGCCATTCGCTCACCCCACAAGCCCCACACATACACACTCGCACACCAATTCTCCTACGAACGCGTGATCGAGTCCGTCTTCAGTGCACCCTGATATGTATAGAAATATTTGCATCGGACTAAAAAGGCGCGCCCCGCATCCGCAGCGGGGGGGGGAGGTGACAAAAAGAGGTACGCAAGAGCCGGTGACTACCTTGCAGACCTTCGTCTCCCTATCCGATTCCTCGGTACAATCAGAGGTGGCCGAGCAGGAAATGTAAAACTAGTCTCGGCTTCACACAAGCAAGCCACACGTCAGCACCTGCTGCAAATTGACGCTGCGCAGGCGTATGTCGTGTTACTACCACGTCATCTGGTAGAGCCTTCATAATGTATATACCGTTCTCCCCCTCCTCACAAGCACTCCGTCGGTCTAATTGTACACCATGTACTTTGCGGTCGCGCTAAACTTGTGTTGGCCCTTGATCACCTTGTTCACCGCGTCGAGGAAGTCCTTCTCATTGATGGTCTTGCGACGCGCACGGATGGCAAACATGCCGGCCTCGGTGCAGACAGAACGCAGGTCAGCGCCCGTCGAGTTGGGACACAGTCGGGCGATCAGCTCGAATCGAATACCGCTCTCGCAGGACAGAGAACGTGAGTGAATACGCAGGATGTTGGTGCGCCCCTCCAAGTCTGGTAAGCCGATCTCCAGCTTGCGGTCCATCCGGCCTGGACGTGTGAGGGCAGGATCCAGGGTGTCTGGGCGGTTCGTAGCCATAATCACCTTGATGTTCCCACGCGAGTCAAAGCCATCCATCTGGTTGACCATCTCGAGCATGGTACGTTGTATTTCATCGTCACCGTCACCGCCGCCGCGGCTGCCGCCCACCGCATCCACCTCATCAAAAAAGATGATGCACGCCTTCTTGGTGCGTGCGAGTTGGAAGATCTCACGAATCATGCGGGCGCCTTCGCCAATGTAGCGCTGGACTAGCTCCGACCCAATCACACGAATGAAAGTAGCGTCCGTACGGTTCGCCACAGCCTTAGCAAGCAGCGTCTTGCCCGTGCCTGGTGGGCCGTACAACAGAACACCCTTCGGTGGGTCGATGCCGAGTTGTGTGTAACGCTCGGGATGTGTAATCGGCAATTCCACAACTTCTCTAATGCGATCAATCTGCTCCTTCACGCCACCCACATCGGCGTAGGTGACGTCCGGCTTGTCCTCCACCTGCATCATCGACACAGACGGATCGATTCGCGGTGGCAAGGGGATCGAAATCTGGATTTTGCTGTAGCCCATCAACACACCCACACGCATAGACTCTTCGATATCCTCCGGTGCCACCGTTTCGCTTAGACCCACGACGTACTTGGCCGTATCGCGGATGCTGATAACATAAGAAGCATTCGGACTGCCCTTGTTAATAATACGCTGGCAGCGGCCAACGTGCAGGGAGTTCTCCGTCTCCATCACCTTTCGATCACTGTTGAGGTCCCACTGCACAGGTGGGGCAAGCCCCAACTCGCTCTCTTTCATTCCCGCTAGCTTGCCTAACATTTCCACCTTGTTCTTTATGTGATCCTCCAGCTCCTTGATGTAGGCGTGGTAAGGACCCGACCCGTATAGCTTCAAGAGCGCAATGTCATCCTTGTCCAGTGCGACAATCTCCTTCTCATCCTCCTTGTCCTTCACACGGACGACATTCTTCGTCTGGCAGGCACCCTTGTCGTTGGACATGGCGGCTCTGTAACGGGCGCGGTTACCGAGACAGGTACGTGAGGTCCTATGTATGAAGCGCACGCACGCAAGGCGCAATAGCAAAAACACACACACAACGAAGACTACCTTGCGAAAGGAAAGAGAAAATGCAAGGCAAGGGAGAGTATGATGATGTCTGCCTTTGATTCACAAAGATGGAATACTCTGTTGTCGAAGAATACACCAAACGGGTGGGAAGAACGAGAGACGCATACACAAATGAACACACACGGAGACAAGCACGTTGGTTGACATAACGATGCCCAGTGGGCATTGGGGTAGACACAGCGATGACTGCCGCCACACCGATAAGTAACGAGGCACCCAAGAGAGTGCAGTTCTTCCTCATGACAAAAAAAAAATGCAAGCCCAGCATTAGCGCTGCGCATACATCGGTTGGGTCAGCGGTGAGCTTCGAAACACCCGGGCACCCTCTTAATGAGCACAGGCGATCCCCTACTCTTATTGAAAGTTAGGGCAGCTCCTAACAAGCCGTCCACACCACCACCATCAAAGGAATTCCTGTCAGATGAGGTATTCTGCGCAACACAGGATAGGCTGTATTCACGTGGTAATTCAAGCTCACACCAGCGCATGCGCTCCAAGAGCAGATAGGCAACGCACCACGTGTATCATATACGTATTGTGCGGTGTAGCCTTGCCGCACGGACGGAAAGGCATATCATACCGACCCCAGCCCACTCCCATCGCCCGCTACCACAAGAAGACGTCTAATGTTCCTCCACATATACAGAATACCATATAGTTGCTCCGATCCCGGAAGCCCCCACAGAGCCACTCCTACACACTGCTCTTCGCCACGTACTTCGGTTTTCCGGCGTTCCACGGTACGTATCGATGCTTCACCATGTGCTTGATGCGGCCGCCCATCTGTGTGGCGAATAGAACAAGGAAATACATGACAAGAATCGGCCAGTAAACAGGGATATCAAGGAAGCTAAACATGGTGAGGAACAAGCAGATGCCCACCACCTTGAACATGCTCTTCCACACAACAAACTCCTGCACCTTGGGCACAAAAGGGCGAAACTCCCCGTCCGCCTGACGAGTGGGCAGTTGCGCCTCATCCGTGAACGCCTCGGGCTCTGCTAATGGGGTTATGAGCATTAGGAGGAGGTACAGAAGATGGATGAAGAGGGCATACGTGATGACGTAAAAGCCGCCATAGACCACAACTCGAGCGATGTATAAGAGAATTAAAAAGGCAAACAGCGACCATCGCAAGCCGCGGTGCGGCACGCTGGCGTCCAAATACCGTTGGAACTGCTGCTGCATCTTGCGCTTGGTATCTTGAACCACATTTGCCTGACCTGATATATCACGCGGAGGCATCCGTGAACGAACTGCAGTAATATAATCGGAATCTGTCTATGGGTATGCCAACTTGCTTTTCCTGCGTATAGTCTGGTTCAAGGGCACACCCTGCTATTATCCAAATGACAACAACTAAAGAAAGAAATATGGTCTGCGGCCGGTTCAACTAAAAGTCACGCGGCAAACCACCAGCGAGAGCATGAGTGACTAAAACACGCAGAGCGGTGGCGCACGAAGGGGTAGTATTCACAGTGGGTTGTGCTACTTCAGCAGCGCAACCAGCATTGGCGCCCATGGCCGCCTCCCCTTCCCTCCACCTTTGTGAGATACACCAGAGAATCCTCGCCAGATCTTAGTCCTCGATTAACGTCAACGCTTACTCGAACACGCGGTCAACCTGCACGTGCTGCTGGTCACACTTGTGATCGCCCTTCCCCCTCCCACTGGCATCTAACTCCGCTACCCACCCCGCCTTCGCCTCGGGGTGCGCATCACAGAACGGCAGGTATGGCTTGATATCCAGCACAGGGGTGCCGTGCAACAGATCGTGGTCCGCAATGTGCACCTCCAGGCCCTGCACGGCGACGAGCTGCACACAGGAAAGACCGATAAAGTTTGGCCGGTGAGGGCTGCGCGTGGCGAACACCCCACGAGCTACCGAGTCGCGTGGCGGGACGATCATCGTCTTGAAGCCTGTCGATGCCACAGCCCCCTGGCGCAGCTTGACCGGAAGTCCAGGAGGCACAGCTAACTCGCTGTCGGCTCGTGCCATCTCCAGAAACGCCTGTCCCTCCCCGGTTGACATGGCCGCCGCGTATGAGAACTGGAAAAGCACCCAGATGTAGTCGAATCCCCGAAGATCGCGTAGCGCGTTCTCCAGCCCAGGGCGCAGTCGGATCACCGCCGTTTGTGGGAGGAAGCTATCAGTGTGCGGCTGGCGGGGTGCTGAGATGTGCGTGCGCATTAAACTGTGAACCACACCAACACCACAGATGGTGTAAGGGACAAGCCTCTCTGGGCTCAGCACTGTTCGCACTAGCCGGCTGGCATGAAGTACCGCCTTGTAGAAGGCGCCTTCGTAAGCGGACACATCATGCAGTTGGCGCTGTAGCCTTTCCTCGATGCACTCCTCCACCTCCTCCGTGGTAGCAAGCTTGTCGAAGAAGTATACCGATGTACCCTTGGCCGTCACCACATCCGCCTTGACGTCCCGTAGGCTTGGGACCCCCTCTAGGGGAGGCGCCTCATCCAGTCTGTGACTAGTTATCTCCGGTGTGACCGCCACAGAAGGCGGCCCCCTGGCATCCTTCTTTGATTTGAGCGACGCGTTGCACTGCCGCTGCTCCGCCCGGAGATTGGGTTCAAGAACGGCAGCCGGCGGCGGATCAAGCACCCGCGCACGCACGATGTTGCGAGATTCGTCGGCCTCAATAACCTCAGCGGGCCAGTATGGAAGCCCGGCAGGCCGAATCCACACCAAGTCTCCTGGCAAAAAGTAATGACTTCGGATCCGTTTCCGCTTCATGGGTGAAACGAGTGCAGGGCTGGGGGAGCATGCTTCTTCCTTCTCGGCCATGACCTGCTGAGGGGAGCCACTCATGCTTCCTCTCGGCTCTCTGTACACCTTCCAAACGGTGAAAGAAACAACCAAATAGACGCTCAGGCAAACGAAACAGACGATTGCGGTACACCCGATGAACCAGAACGAGATTGTTGGAAGTGGAAAGAGCCTCCCAGCAGATGCACGACCACACGCACTATACAGACAGTATTTCACTTCGCTCCGCACAATGGTGTGGGTAGAAGGGGGGGATCGTAACCATGACTCATTTCTCGAGCAACGCGGCACACAGTGCACATTTGCTTGGGGCACCAGTTTCAATGGGTTATCTCTCCATAGTCCGGGTAGCTCCCAGTCAAAGGAGCCAAAGGTGGGCAACTGGGCAGCACCACCATGTTCCTCTCGGTCTGCTCGTCGTACGGTCCACACACACAACATGCCCCACCCCAGTGCCGGGCGCACTCGCTCCGCCACTTCTCCCTTTCGTCCGCCGTGCCCACATTCCGCGCAAAGTGAACTTCATGAAACACCGCCACACGATGAAACGCCGTAAAGTTCAGCCGATGCTCAAACAACTTCATGCTGGCCACGTTATCGTCGAGTATCTTCGTCACGAAGCGCGTCGCACCGAGAACTTGCACGGCGTACTGCATGAGCAACCGCACCGCCTCCGATGCCAAACCACGGCGGCGAAAAGCAGGGTCCGCCAGCATTACCACCACCTCATAGCTACTCGCATGCGGTTGTCTACCATGTCGCCCGTCGTTTAGTGTGGTCTGTCGTGGCGGGTGGCACACTTCCGACGAGTGCTCGTCGACGGTCTGCTCCTCAGGAAGCAGGAATAGGTTGCAGTCACCGACCATGACAAAGATCTTCTCGGACTTGGTTTGAGACACAGGCAGCCCTGTCAGTAGGTCCTTTGTGGTGCATGGCACGTAATACCTCACCACCTCGGAGGGCGTGTACCCAATCGTTTGGTCACCCTCATCGATGTGCAACTGTACGTGATCCTTCTCGAAGTCGACCAGGGAGGAGGTGGCTATAAGATGGTCCCGTAAGCGTGAAGCAGCAGAGACCGTGAGGATGTCCGGGGCTGCTGAACTGTGGAGTGGGGGACGGGGAAGACAAACGACGGGCGAGAAAGGCGCTCGCCGCCTTCCAGCCTCTATTGCTGTTGCAACACAAGTCGCTTGGGTCTCTCCGTTATTATCTTCTACGTGAGTATATACCGGGTCGCCCTTCCCCACAGTCTGCAGTGGTGCCAATAAAATGAAGGTTAACTTGTCAAGGGAGTGTAGCCAGTCCTGCTGATTATCGTACTCCTCCTGCAGCGTCAGGGGCTCGCTCTCGGTGGAGGCCAGTAACTCAGGGTCGCCCATCCATTCATGGTAGCGGGGCACATGTGGGGACAGGTAAGGTACCAGGCGCAGTGCAGGGCTTTCAATGTACACTGATTCGTTAATCATCCCCCGTATGTGGTGCTCCTTATGCAGCCAACACTGCCCGCATCCACACTCTATGAAGTTGTGGTCCAGCAGCCCCCACCAAGGTAATGTGGCGATAGACAATCCTCCACACCCTTTTCCGCACTTCCCGGCAAAAAAAAAAAAGATCTTCAGCAGCCATACATACCCAGCACCAACAGCAAAACAGCAACAGCGAAGGAAAGCAAAAGAAAACAGCACCATAGCACCAGACAGAGAGAGAGAGAACCGTAGCGATACCACGATCACTCGCTCCTCCTAAGCCTATATTATCCCGTCAGATGGAAGCCCCTTCCCTCCCAATGTCTTTCGTTTCAGTTTTGTACAGTGCGTTCGAGCACGACGAAGGCACAATACGGGTCCGCCCAGATTTTTGGCTAGAGGGCCACGCCTCTCCCCACCGAGATGGATTGTTACAGATCGAGGTCAAGGAGTGGTGGAGTGACCCTGTGCACGACATGAACAGCGTACGACAGGTGACGTTCTATTGGTGGAGCGCATTGTTTTCTGTTTATAGCAGCGAGTTGTGAAGATGAAAGTAACAGGCACACATGTATTTAGTGGTAAACGGAGACGTTTTCCTCGATGCCCTACACCTTGTGTTTCCTCTCCAACGGTACTGGGACGTGCATGGATAGGGAGAGCAACCGTCCTTAGGCTTAAACCTAAGATTTCTTTAAGAGCCTTTTTGGGACCTGCCCCCACGCATCCCTAAGGAGAGAAAGAAACGTGAAAGGAAAATGGGCAATCAGTACTGGAGAGCACAAGTGCAAGTGAATCGATAACTAGTTGATTTATTACCAGTGAGTTGGCTGAGCGGGTAACGGTCTGGGCAATCGCTCGTGCCACGGGAAAAAGTGATGCAATGCACAGCGAGATGGCCGACGGCAAAAACTCGCTAGGCGAGGACCCTGTATCGATCACATCTCGCTCTTCCCTCCCCTCTTCTCTTCCATCAAATCCGCACGGCTCTAGCAAGTGATCAAACATCAAAAATAGAGCGAGCGCCTAACGCCTTACCAGTCCACCGAAACATCCCTTTGGCTGCTTCATAGTACAGCATCACAGAAGGGAGAGGGGGCACAGCAGGAAGAAAAAAAGGCATCGCTCGAACACCGAAAGAGAAAAAGCTGCACTTTTCTTTCCTCTCTCTTGGGAAAGAGGGGGAGGGAGGGGGGTAAAGGGAAGCCACACAGCGAAGTAGCTGTGCCATAACAAAGACAACAGCAAAACAGAAAGCAAGAATCAATCAGCACAGGGAAACGATAACGACGTAGCCAATAGCATCGTCACGGGTGGTCCAGATGCGGTGTGGCACGTATCGAGCAGCAATCACGTGCAGCCTGCTATGCCTAGTACGGTGTGCAATATCCATCTCCGTCGGGTTGATGTTGTAAACATGCGCACATGCCGCTCCCCCCTCCCCTCCCCGCAATAGCAATCATCGATCTCTCCAACAAGACACAACTGATCCACCACTGTTTTCACACTATTCGTCGTCGTCCGTAAAGGATTGTTCCAGGGAATCTTCCACGATTTTTCGCACCTTTTCATTGTATCGCTCTCGATTCTCGCAGTACACACGTGCCGCCTCGACATTAGCAGCGGAGCCTGGGTTGGGGTCAGACAACAAAGACATCACAGAGAGAAGCAGTGCTTCGATATCTAAAGTGGGGCTCCAGTCGCTCTTCAGCGTGTCCAGGCAGATGTTACCATCCACATACACATTCGGGTGGAAAATATTTTTCGTCAAAAAGCGAATATGCGGGGGCACCAGCGGGTACTCGGATGTAAAGCGTAGATCCAGCTTGAACAGCCCGCCCTCCCAGGGGCTTCCCGACGGCCCAGACACAACCGCCCGCCAGTGAAACATATCGCTGTTGATCGGATGAGCACTAATGCCCACTGATGCGCCTGCCTCAGACGAAAGCGTCCGTTGCAGAGACTTGAAGTCACGCATCAGTCGACGCTGTGCTTCAGTCGCATCCCCTACCTCCCTTCCCAGTTTCCTTGCAGCCTCGCTGTTGCGTAGACTCTGCTGCTCCGGCTGCCCCAGCGTCGGCGGTACTTCCAATAGGTCCCCCTCCGCACCGTCACCACGCAGCGCTGGTACCGTAGGGTCATCCCCAGTTGCCTCCTCGGCGTTCTGAATTAACGGGAGACCCGTACGCTGCGTATCTTCCATGGTCACGCTGCAATGATAAATGATGGGCGTGCCAAAGAAAAGGCGTAAAACTGCTCGGCACGGCGTACAGAGGAAACCGCAAGACAATTGTCTACCTATAAAGATATACAAATATATTAAAACAAGGAAATAAAACGACGCAGAAAAAGACGTTCTTTCACTATATTGAAGTAGATATATCGGGCGTGGGAGTCACTACCGGAGAAGAAAGATGGCAGGATGCGCTAGAGTTGTGGGACCGCACAGCGAAGACCAAACAACGACGAAAGATAGGTATGCGCTTTTTGACTTTGAGCAACAGGTAGAGCAGTGCCCGGTGGACAAGCAGGAACGCACACACACACACACACCCTGGCGTCCCACCGCACCACTACGGCCACATTCACATGCTGCCTTGAAGAGAGTCTCGAAGCTGGGATCACCCTGCCATGTATGAACAAGGAAAAAACAGTGGACGAACAGCGCATCGCAACACACCTGTTCAAAGCCTCAATACCTGAATGTATTTCGTGGGGAGGGGCACGAAGGAGGAAAGAGGAGGGGGTGCTCTGTGGCCCACTCCATACACGACCCAGAATACAGGTGAGAGCATGACAAAAAGAAGACCCGCCGCCGCTACACGGTAGACGGCCGTGAGAGAGTTGTGAGGAAGTCGCCGTGGGCCGGCAGGCAAGATAATACAGACTATGTCTCATCCCGCTCCTACATTCCCACTTTTTGCACGGTTCATCGCACCACACATCATAGCATCCTTTTCTGCTGGGTCCACCTGTATGTCCTCTCTCCACTCTGAGGAAGACGCGCATACTGTCACCACAGTGTCAAAAACAAGCAAAGGTCTACACGGTGGAACATGCTGCTGGTTTGATAGCGTGAGACGCAGACCTCACCCACTCGCAGTACGCACGCAGGTGAACATATAAAGCAGGGGCTGTATAGTTTGGATACGGTGCCGCCACACACACAATCACACGCACAGACCCTTTAAAGCCCATCCATCGTCGCCGTGGGTAGTATTACCCACGTACCGAGATGTCCAATGGCCCTAATCTCACCGGCATCAAACCCGCAATGACCACAGCACTGACTTCCTCTCCCTCACGACCCACCTGTACAGCAACTAGTGCGCAACGTCCATTCACGGCAGCTCACCACGAGAGCGATAGGGAAGGAAGCCCACACCAGAATAGTTGCCGGCAAGAAAAAGAAAAAGAAATGTTGGCAACGAGAGAAGCCACTAACCCTCGCAGTGTAACAAGGGTGGGATAGAGCGTGTCTTTACGGCACGCACCTCCTACCACCATCCTTCCTTCACGTTCAGGATGCCCCATTGTATCAGGGCACTGGTTAGCTTTCTCTCAGCCGCTTCTCTTCCTCACAGTGTTCCTACTGCCGCAGTGACTAAGTATTTACGCGTAGTAGCTCAAGTTCGTCTTCTTGCGCGCTTGCACCGCTGCAACACCCTCGACGAAATCTTCGTGGGAAACGTATAAACGGTCGTGGCGCAGCGCCAGCATACCCGCCTCCACGCACACCGCCTTCAGTTGTGCTCCGTTCATGTCATCCGTGCACCGCGCCAGCTCTTCGTAGTTCACATCACTGTGCACAGTCATTCGTCGGGAGTGAATCTCCAGAATTCGGGCACGGGCTTCCTCGTCGGGCATGGGGAACTCCACCTTGCGATCCAAGCGGCCACTGCGAAGAAGAGCGGGGTCCAGCACGTCAATACGGTTGGTAGCCGCGATCACCTTGACGTCGTCACTGCTGCCAAAGCCGTCCAGCTGGGAAAGAAGCTCCAGCATAGTCCGCTGCACCTCTCGACTGCCGTGCTTGCCGTCGTCAGAGCGTTTAGAGCCGACGGCGTCAAGCTCGTCGATAAAAATAATTGCAGGCGCCTTCTTCTTCGCAAGGGCGAAGGCGTCACGGACGATGCGGGCGCCATCACCAATGTACATTTGTACAAGCTGAGGGCCGGCTAGGCGGAGAAAACAGGCGTCTGTCGCAGCGGCACAAGCGCGGGCGAGCATCGTCTTGCCTGTCCCGGGAGATCCGTATAGCAAAACACCCTTCGGGGGCTGAATGCCTATCTTTTCGTACTGCTCCTTGTGCGTGATGGGCATGACCACAGCCTCAATCAGCTCGTTGATTTGCTTGTCCAGACCACCCACATCCGTGTACGCCTCCTTCGGCTTCTCTTCAATCTCCATCGCCTTGACACGACTGTCGTACTCTGGCGGCAATGTGTCCAGCACGAGGTAAGTGTCTTTGTTGACGCCAACGAGATCCTCAGGAGTCAGCTTGTTGGCATCTACGAGTCCCACGACGGGGAGAAAAACCGTCTGCCGGTTAGTGGTCTTTACGATGGCACTCTTCTGTTTCCGAGAGCTCTTCTTGCGCCCTACATCCAGCTCTTCCACCTCGTCCTCCTCGAGGTCCATGTCAAGGATCTCGGCGATGCTCGCTACAAGATACGGCAAGCGGTTGTTGTACTTTAGGCGATGCGCGCACTCATCAACTTGCAGTTTGATGTGTGACACCTCCTGTGCCCGTCGGGAGGCCGCATGGCGCAACTGCTTGGTTTCCTTCTGCAGCAACTTTGTTCGCTTACGCAGCTGTTCTGTAGTCAGAGAGTCAAGCTCCGCGAGCTCTTCGTCCGTGATATTTTTCCGCGCCTGACCTCCTGGGAGCGCCTGCTCTGCTTGACTCACTGAAGCTGCCATTGAGCCCGCGCGCGTGTATGTATTGCAGACCTGCACGTGGGCTACTTGCAACGTCTGTCCTAAGTATTGGTATGTATAGATGCGTCTGTCGCACACCAGCTTGTGTGTGAAAATGGGGTCAAATCACTGTGCTGCTGTTTCTCAACTAAACTTTCGTCCTCAGATATTCTTCAAATATGATGTAGATCACCGCCAGGCGGAGTACCTCCTCTTGCGTGTCATGTAGTCATTCCCCGGGGAATGACGGATAAAGAGGGAGAGAGAACAAAGTGAGGGAAACGAAAACAAGAGTTAATACTAATTTATCCGCGAGTTGGTTGATCCGGTGGCCATCAAATGCTGTCCACAGTCTAGCAATGAGAATGACGCTGCGCAGTGCGTTAACAGAGTGAACCCAGAGAAAAGTCTCGTACATCGAGGCATCCGTAGAAGGACCATCACACCCTTTCATTCCACATTATTCCTTACACAGTAAGTCGACATAATATTATTCGTAAAGTGAAAGACACACCATTTCGTAGGAAATACGAGCGAAGAGGGGGGGGGTTATGAGAAAACGCACAGAAGCGATACCACTGTACCAACAAAAGCAGATAGTGAGAGGGCTGACTGTTGACAAGGGTAGAACATCAATAAAAGAGGCAATGGAGAAGGGTAAGGGAAAGCCTACAGGAACGCCCCCCCTCTGTTTCCTACGCCGTCATCATCCAATGGTTATCGTGATAAAGGAGCAACAAAAAGGAATAAAAACTTTACGACGAGAATGAACTGGCAGCTTGGCCACCAGTCATCTGTGAGCACCGCGAAGGAAGCAGAAGGTAGTGCTATGTAGGTCGGGGGTGGTTAAGTATTCCCAGAAGTGAGCTATGAATCACTCTGTTCTAAACCGACAGTCAGTTGCCCCATTTTGAAGATCCAAATCTTCTCCTTCCACCTCATAAAGAAGTGTGCACTGTCGTAAGATGACGCACACATATTTGGGCAAAAGAGTTCCACTACAGCAGATAATGTAAGCATGCCCCCAACGCGAGAGGCAAATGATTTGTTAAACAAGATATTCGCGCACTCCAAACCATTGGTATGCATCGGGCCCGACAGTAACCCACAAGCTGCGTAACGTGCGTATTTCGGGAATTCACGCAGCACAACAAAAAAAAAATCTCTGAAGTGCATATACAGGATTAAAACGTAGTTTTCCCGTCCCTAGCCATGGGAAAGATTTCCGTTTGAACTCATTGCCTCACAGTGTGTGGGATTAAGGAGAAAGAGAGAAGGTAGGGAGCAACAAAAAGAACAACAAGGGCAGCAAAGGATGCCGTCAATTACATACAGCAATCACCACTGTTTCCGCAGGATGCCGTTAAAACAAAAAAAAAAAGATAAAAAAAAATGAAACGCACAACAATGGGTTGAGTCTAGGATCATTGTGGAGCGACATGCCGTGCTCTGCGTCGGCACACAAAAGCGTCTCAAGCAGTGCAAGAGAAGAGATTGTACCGCACATCCTTCGCCCGGCATTACACACATCACCCACAAGGCGTTCTCAGCATCCCACAGAGGGTCGGTCATTTCCTCAGCACTACGTATATGTGCATTGATCTCCTTCCCCCACGTTCCTCTTTAATGTCCAATGGATGCCTTTGGGAACAGCAACCAAGACAGGCACAACATGTGTCAACCAAATACATGAAAACCAATCTGCAGGCGGACACTCCCCGCACATTAGCAGAAGAAAAAGAATCATGGGTCCCTTTTATAAACATCAGTGAGGGAAGTAGGGATAAAAAGTGAAGGAAGTCGGATGACAACATTACACCACGTGAGCCCCACAAATCAGGTGGTGCGACACTCACGTTGGACGACAATGATGGCATCTTCACCAGATGCCGAAAAGTGCAAACACAGAGAGAGCGAGAATAGACTCACATCAGCCCAGTATCATATATAAGAAAAAACAACAGAGGAAGCTTACTATGTGAATTGGCAGATCGTACCGTAACAGTAACAGTCGACGAACCACCACACTGAGATCTACAAAGCAGTTAGTGATATTAAAAGGTAATATGGCCTCATTTGCCAATGGGAAAGGTTCACTTCCTTCCCATCTCAACAAGTGAAACCCCCATCATAAATATCTCTCCCCCTTTCGGCGGGAAGAGACACCCGGTGACTACTCCGTCAATGGATACCCTAACCCTGCACAACGTCATACGCCCACCACTATCCAGTCAGTGGCGCAGCTCCTACGATGAATTTCCACTGGTATCATAGCTACAAGCTTCCCCATCATCGCACAGATGAACCATCCCAACTGCTTACAAATGAAATTGTTTGTCATAGGTGGGAAAAAAAGCCGTTACAAATTTCACCGCCGTGTTAATAAGACAAAATATCCGCAGACTGAAGGATTTAGTCTGCCCAGAAGACAGAGAGGCAACTAAGCCAGGCGGTTAGTGAAGGTCGGGATTCGGACTTAGGGTCCCCGAGAACCACGTGAGAAAGCCAAGATAATCAGGGGCTTTCTCCCCATATGGAGAGGCTGTTGCCCAGTACACGTGCCACTGCAGACGGCACTCTTCGATAACACACTTGGCCCTCCGAGGGCGAACTCTGAGCTGATGGCCACGTCTTCCTGCTTCTTCCCTTGCATGGAGCGTGCACAATGAAGCGGTGTCAGGTTGTACCCGCTGCGGAAGCAGGGGACCACTGTTTTCTCCTTGGGTAAAGGGAGCAGAATATGCGGCCTGCACCCCAACTAGACCACGAACCAACCGTCAACACCCAAAACACAAACCAATCGATAAGTCGGTGTGTCTCAGATGTAGGCCTATTTCTTATAGAAAGGGCCAAATCCGTGTGAAAGGGAAACACATCCCATCCACTACGTGGCACCTGCTCATACCAGAGTCACTGCTCTAGGTTAATTTAAAAAAGGAAGCTTCCCACAGGTGACCCCTCTTCCAGCAGTACTCGCGGGCACGTAAACTCACTCCCAGTAGCATACATAAGAAGCTGCATATCTAGCACCGTTGGGATAGACTAGCAGTTGCACGCACGGCTGCCAGCAGCTGGGGACGCCACAGTTACTCTGGCAGCGCTTGACAGCGATCCGGATATTTCTCTGCGAGCACCAGGCAAGAGGGGGAAAGTACTAACTACCAAGGGATGACCGCACAGCATCGACGTCCGCTGCGCTTGATGAACACAGACCCGGTACGCCCTCACATGACCACGCAAGTGTAGACAAGAATCCACCTGCCCGAGGACGAAGTATGAGAGACTAGGTTCGGAGACCTAAACAAGGCACGGTGCGTGGCTGATCTGAGATTTTTGTAGCGACAACCGAATACTCTGGTCCGAAGAGGACGCGCCACAATCCAGAGGTGGGCGTGGAGGTGTTTTTCAGCAACCCTTTTTCTACTAGGGAAGGCGGGTAAGATGAGCGTCCGTCCATATGCCCTTTACACCGCTTGCTCCTCCACCACCCCATCCCCACCAGCCACCACACTTGTTTAATGCGCCGCGCTGCTATCATGGCGTGCGGCTTTCCAATGCCCGCGGCACGACGCTGTTGACCCAGGGAATGAGCCAATGGGGGAAACCATCCGCCCCCAACCGTCCTCAACCCAGTGGGCCGCGAGAGGTCCTTTTATACATACCTGATGAGCACCTTACCAGAGGTTTTGCTGCACGGTGAGCCAATTGTAAACCTTCCCGCAGGGTTTTAGTGTGTAATCCTTCGCGGTCGCGCCATCCTCAAAGTAGTTATCATTTGTTGGGATGTACGAAACGGCGGCCTGTGAAATGCCAGTGGTGTGGGTCTGAGTCGGGCACGAGGTTTCGCGTGGTCTGCTTATTTTGGCACGGCTGACAGTCCTGCCTGTCTCCACACAAGAGTGCCTGAACGGGGGCCACCTATCCTCAGAGGGGGCGCTGGCTCCCGTATCGATGCCATAATACTCCCACTGATCATCACTCTCCAACTTTGCAATGTCAGTGAATGAGGAATAGGATGGAAGCGCATTGCTTTGCCAGGGACCCGTAGTGCCTAACTTCCTCTGGACAGCGTTGCACCTGATGGAGTCGGGAGAGTTTGGCCCAGTGCTCGTATCAGACACTCTCATCCCCAGCCGCCCCCCCGTCTCAAAGCCCCCTTGAAAAATGGAAAGGTGATGGTTGTGGAGCAGCTGAGAAAAACGTGTGCCTTGCGGCACACTGTCGTTACCTTCCTCGTTGAACGACGCGGGTTGGCCATTGGACATCCAATAGAAGGTGGACCGGTCACTCTCAATGGAAGGAAATTCCGTCTCCGATATCAAGGGAGAACTGGCCATCTGGGGGTGCCAGAAGCACGATATGTCGCGAGTAAATAACATCGTGGGACGGTCTTTCCTTGCCTTCATGGCCCCCGGTTTGGCAATGGCAGACTGAAAGCACCACGTTTCTTGCCGGTAGATGGGTGATATGGGAATGTTCTCCACCGCTGGGAACGCAAACGATCGACCGCAGGAAGGTGCACGAACGCTGTCACGCTTCTCAGGACATTGTGATAGAGCCCGATCTACCAGCGTCCTCAGGATGGACGGCGCCGCAGCCTTGAGGTCGCGAGGGCCGTTACCGAACGTGCCGGATACCTCCTGTGGGAAAAACAACGACATCCTAGGGGAGTCCTTATTGGGATTGTGCAGGTATACATCCTCGAGGCATGCCGTGTCCTCGTCCGCCATCGCGATGGACTTACCATCACTCCTGTCCAAGTTACTAGGGATCCGGGGCTCGCTGGGTGTGGCACCCAGCTGATACGGCGCCGTAGTGGGGAGAATTAGGTTTCGCCACTGGAAACCTGACCCGCATTGTTGTTGGGAGTGAAATCGCTTTCGCCTATACTTGTCATCCGCTGGTGGAAGCGATGCAGTATGATGGATCGGTGAAGTACCACTGCCAGAGGCACCTGTGTATTCATTTAGAGCCGCCAGCCGTTCCCAGGAGAGTGAAACTGGAACGGCCGCCAAGGTTGGTGACTCATCACCATAAGTAGGCGCTTGTGGCATCCGAATAGCGTGAGCGAAAGTGTGATTGTTGTCCACCTGTTGGGATCGGCTGGGGGCGATGCGTTGCCCGTCGCCCGGTAAACGGAGGTGATCATCAAAACCGACTTCCTGTACAGCGCCCTGATCGTTATCACTGTCGGAGCTCCAGTCAGGGGATGGGAGCATGTCAACGTGAGGGAGGACAAAGGCGCACCCTTGCTTGGAGCACTGTGGCTTTGTGCAGCGCGGGTACAACATCTGGACCAAACCAATCGACCTCTACGAGAAGTAAGTACTTGTCTTGGCGTGTGATACAGTTTAATGTGTCTCGGTGATTGAAGAGTGAATGATGTAGTACCTAGAATGGCGTCCTGCTTTCCGAGTCTTCTTCGTCACACGCCGTGGCTTCCGAGTTCGTCCACGCTGGTAACTACGGACCACGACGGTGTTGGAGGCAGTGCAGAGCACGAGATGGGTGTAATTCGTCCCTTGTGCAGCACGCGTAGACGAGCAAAAGGAGAGAGAAAAAAATCCTGTATTGGCCCCGTTCACCTTTCCCAACTCGCTAAAAGAACAAAGAATCTTATGAAAGGAAAAGAAATCCGCTTGAAGTGAGGCGGTGGAGAGGGGGGAGGGTAGTGAAAGATGCGTGGAAAGCTCAGAAAGGCAGATGCATCACACATGGTGTCGCCACACACGCACATACGCACACAACCCTGCCCGAAACATCCACCCCCTACGGACGATGAAGCACACAGCTCCACCAAAGGCAATCTGAACATACACGCGTGTTAAATGAATACCACACCGAAAGGAAAGTCCGTCGGTCAAGAATAAGTAGACAAAGGAACGAAAATAAAAACCACAATCCGATACCATCACTCGGGGCGGAGCATTTTAGACGTTCACCAAGGCGTTCCGACCAACTTGCTTCGATACGGTGACGGGTAGTAAAGCACGGACTACACAGGCATTGCCAAAAAGGTGCATACGGATGACTAAAGCAAAAAGCCAGTATAGCACATCGCTTCCCACAGCACATAATGGCAGGCTCAGGTATCGCGTACAACTCCCACGTTGGCAGTACCAAGCTCATACCCAGGAAACGAGGAGGACATAAGTAACCGAAGAAAGCTGTGGTACTGTCGCTCATACCGTTTCTAAACTACTCCATGAACAGCCGTTCATGGGGTGTGGATGTTCTTCTTCCAGTCACGGTCTGCCTCCTGAAGAACGCCAGCCTGATACCTAGTGAGGTAAGAGCACCGTCAGATCTCACTCGTCGGTGAACTGTGTGCCTTTGATCTGCACCTGTGATTGATGGGAACACGATGGCTGTGTGAACAGACCGGCTGCACGGCGACATTGGAGAGGTTTCTGTTGAGCTCGTTTCCCAAAAGCGGCGAATTGTCGCCTCGGGATGGAAACCGCCATGGAACGCTGCCGCGATCGAGGTCACATGACAGGAAGTGACGAGGGCGTGTGCGGCCATGGGTGAACAGAGGAAATTAGAAACCTTTTAGGAAGCAGTGGGCTCCCTCAGTCGTGTGCCCTGCACGGAGGCACCGCCAATTATTTCAGTAATTGCACTACAGTGCCCCTGCAAGGGTACCAGCCATCAAAACTAAATGGCCATCGTCGCAGGGTTTGACAGTCCGCAGTGATGATGCGGACGCACACCCTCGCAGTAGTCGGAGAGAGAAAGTGATGGAACGTTGTACGAGGGAACAAAGTAAAGCATTAAAACCATAAACAGAAGATTAGTGACGGTCAAAATACGTTAGAGCCTGCCGGTCGCAATAGGGAAGAGTCCCTCCGCACTCACGCACATGAATTCCGCCATAATCACCATCTCCTCCCCTCCCTGTCTCACTTCCCATTAGGGGCATCGACAGGTACAGAGGGTCGCCTATTCCTTTGATACGGAGGGGGTAAGAGGGGTTGGTGCGGGAGAAGCTTTCGAGGTCTGCACTCACTGAGAGCCAGCAACTGGTCCTGTAGCTTAAGAAATAATAGCGTACGGGACTGATGTGTCTAACGCTCGTGCAGTAACTGCAAGGCAATGCATTGAGTCGACTCCGAGCCCACTCGCCTCTGAATGTGAAATTCAAGGCCAGCGCCAGAAGATACCCCCGTCTCCATGGATTCCTCATCTGGCACCCCTTGTGAAAAAAGCGATGCCCAATTCACCTGCAGTCGATAGTACCTCCCACGCCTGTCGCGGCATACCCAAACACCAACACCATCTGCTTCTCCTGGGAAAGTCCATGGGTGCGCTACCACTTCCGTTATGGCTATCGCGTCCGCCGGAGCGCCTCCCACACAAACGTCTCGCAGCCAATACGTATCACACATACGTCTCGGTGGGTGATGTTGCCGTGATGGCTTCATCACAAGCACCATTGAGTCTTCCTGCAAGGTGCTCGTAGCTTCACTGGTGCCGAGCAGCGTAATAAGAGCTAGAGAAGGTGGTGTCGTGCTTCCTTTGGCCCAGTTCGCAGGTGGCTGCAAGGTACACGCATACAGTACAGTAGCAGCGGGCCAAGAGCATAAGCTTTGTAGGGGAAGTCCCCCATCAACCCTCACTGCACCCCGCCGCCAGGCAGGGTCACCTATACTGGAGCACTGGATATCGTCTTCATTACGAAGAAACCGGCCAGCCACGCGCTTGCGGAATGGAGAAGGGTCTGCAGGCGAAGGGTCGTCGAAAACACACTGTAGGCGCCATAGCCCACCACCCGCCGCGCAGAGAACGGTGCGACACGTGCTGCCCCTTCCCTCGTCACTACCGCCACCGCCACCCGTTCCTTCCTGGGTCAGAACGCAGAAAAAGGGTAGACTGGCCCCGCTGCTACTCCATCCCTGAGAGGCAGGTGCCTCTATCGGCGCAATATCTGCCGCGTGCAAGAGAAACTGTGCCTGTAACGATCCCGCAGACTCCTCCGTATGCTCGATGGCACTCCCTGCACTCTCCTCGTGCGCGCCGTCGGTGTAACGAAGGAAGGACACGTCTAGTAAGCAGCAAAACGGCCGAGCATTGTCGAACTGGTCATCCCGAGCCTTGTCTGCCTCCTCGATAAATGTAGGATGCGTGCATTCCAGCCCAGAGAGAACAAAAAACCAACTGCCAGTAGCGCACCATACGAGCTCCAGCTGCAGCGGTATCATGGATACACCGGTGTATGCGGCGTGCAGAAGCACACCGCTATGTGCGTCCACCATCACTGCCACGTGCCGTACGGCACACAAAAGTACAGGTGAACTCCAGGAATCACACCGCAGCACCTTCATGTGCACCTCTGGTGGGTCTGCGGAAAACAGTATTTCCACTGCAAGTGAAAATAGGGACTGCAGTTGAGCCAAGTCCTCTCGTCCTGCTCCCTCCTCTGCAGCCACTGGCCACTGTAAGCATGACAAGTGGCGTACCGGGGGTGACAGCGCGGCGTCCGAAGGCCTCTCCCAAGCAACGATGTAGCCACACCGCAGCAAGCCAATGTTTCCCCCATCATCAGGTGGAAGGACGTGCCTTCCACCGGCGTCCTCCCGCAGAGGGCCAACAGGGGCACAGGCGATCAGTGTGGGGTACACAGTGGACAGCGGCGAGGAAGCCAGGAGCGAATCCTCAAGTAGGCCGTGATCCCGTGTGCAATCATACAGGTATGCACTGGTGATGTCAAGAGGGCCTATCAGGTAAGTCCCCGTCACTTCACTTGTCGCAGAGACAGCATGTGTCCCGTCGGACTCTACGAGAGGCACAACCGCCACCCACTCCTGCAATACGTCGCCACGTGGAGCATCGGCATGAAGTTCCAAGCTCCCTTTCGCCGTTTGGGAACCCCAACAGTAGAGCATAACACAGCCAGTAGGCTGGCGCTCTCCTCCATTCATGGATGCGCCTTCGCGCATCCAACCACCAAGACACGCAGCAACCTGAACAGATGGCCGCCGCATCGGTGATGACAGGGGAAACTGGAGACGACGCACAGAGAGAGAAACAAGGCATGTGGCGGCAGCGGTAGGAGAGGCAGCCAATACATGACCTGTCTGCGACGGAGCCGGCTGGGTAGCCACTATATGAATCAGTAGCGCTTCCCTCTCCCCGGAGACGGTGCCCAAAATGGACACCACATCCGCTACTGCGGCCCCGTCTATTGCTTGGCACCCGCCACAGCGGAGCATCCCCGTGGCGCACTCCACGTGGCCCGGTACGGTGCACCGAGCAGCCTCACCCGCGGCGCTGTGCACAACAAATGAACAGGTGGTGTCTAAGGCAGAATGACTGCTCGGCGTTCCCTTTGCAGCCCCTCCACCGACTCCGATGTTGCTCCCACGGCGAGCAAGTGGGGTGGGGGGGTACATCTCGACTGGCGGCCGAAGGAAGAAAGCAAGAAGATCCGTGCCGGCACCCTGCGGTAACGGCATGCTCATGCCATGATGTGAAACGGTCGAGCTCATCCCGCCCATTAGCTCTTCCTTTACAAGGGGCACGTGGTACAGAAACCTCGGGTGGGCAAGAGAAAGATTGCGTACCGCCCACGGACCATCCACCATGCGCCCCTCGAGCAGCTGGCAATCTTTACAGCCGATGAACTTGTCAGCGTCAAGGAGATCGTGTCGTTGAACTTCCTGTATCATGGATACCGAAAGGTGGTCCATGGGGGGGTCACCTGGAAGCCCAACGTGATGATGCAGCAGAGCGAGTAGGGGGTGTTTCTGAAGGTAGTCCCATGAGGAGGGCAGCCAGCAAAGCTCCCGTATACGCCTACAAGACCCGTTCGCTGTGTAAGAGCCATCTGCGTGTAATTCAATGGGTAGCGCAGCTACGGACAGTAGACACCACCCTGTGAAAGAGTCGTCCCGCTCTGAGCGGCGAAGCTCTGCATAATTTAGACAGCCCACCCAACGGGTGAAGACAACACGCAATATCGGCGGTCCAGCACCTCCCGCACGGCCTTCTGCAAAAGAAATAAGTGTCGACTGCACATCAATAGATAAGGGATGTTTCTGAGATGATGATGTGACCGCCGGGCCCAATAGCAGCTGTGTGACGGGGAATATTTGTGCGCGTTGCAGTGTGGCATGGCCTGGAGATACAGTTGCTGGGTCACCCCAAGCAACAGGAGTGCTGATCCCACTCCGACTAAGCAAAAAGGTGGCCACTGCCATACAACCACATCCAAGCACCGCACAGAGCTCCACCATATCTTCCTGGATCGCCTTTGGCACGACGCGCACCGCCGCAATCCCGCTGTCATAGTCGGGGTACGTGGCAGTGTTTTCACTTATACGGCTTCTTGTCGCTTGCTCCATGAACAGCGGAAGGCTAGTTTGGTCTTCCTGCTTTCGGTCCCCGCGGATTGTCAGGCAGATAGAGCATGCATTATTCATCCCCCCGCCTGCGCAATGAATGAAGCCTTTCTCCTTGGGGGAGTCAGAGGCCATTTCGAAGGCCGCCGCAACAGACACAGCGGATGGTGCTACATAGGTGTGAACGCGAAGCGGAGCCGCCGCACCGTTCTGCACGTCAGTACACCAAAAGGTTAGGGTGCCTTTACCAGTGACATGAACAAACATATCCTTACAGGTACAGCTTCACCACGTACTGGTGAAACAGTTCACCGACGAAGCGCTGCGCACCACAACAGTCACACGAACGGCACTGCGGTAGAACGCTGCAGACTAAAGAGGATGACGGCAAACGGAAGAGGAAGCACCACCGGCACGTGGGCGCTGAGCGCCTCGATGCGGTTCACGAAAGGCGTCCTCTGCCCGACAAGGGGTGTTAGCTATGCATTCAATTAAGTCAAAAGACGATTGGAGGAGTGAAGTAAAGAGTAGCAAGAGGGGAATAATGATCGCCCCTCACGGCGTGCGGGCAGCGCCTCTCATGAGCACATTTCTCTCTGTGACGGGTGCCACGTTTCTTCCCACGCACTGCGTCATGGACGCGCTACACTCTCTCTCCAGATGCATCTTCGAGACAAGCTGAAGCCCGCTCGCTAGAATAGCCACGACATAGCCAATTATTACCTCACCCTCACCCTCACCCTCACCCTCACCCTCACCCCCCCCCCGACGACTCACTCCGAGTGGGAGAACGGGGAGGAGGTTCCCCCGCACACGCAGGAGCAGGAATGTAAACACAACCAGACAAGCACACGTGCATGCGCACACATATGTCTCAAAGATGGAAGTGGTTACACCATCGCGCTTGAAACCGCGTAGTTACTCCCCCCTGTTTCTGCGCGGGTGCAAAAAGAATTTCTTCTCTAACAACTACAAGAGGCACAAAACGTTAGAGAGGGAACAGCGTTCATGGCAGTCTCCACTGCGTCAAACTGTGATGAGCAGAAGGACAAGAGAAGGAAAGGAATGGAGTCCTCTCCCCCCACATACCAAGCGTGGCCCCTTCCTCGCTACACGTACTTGTCACCCTCTATCCACCTTTCTTGCAGCCTACCGGCAAAACCTCTGGTGATGTGGTGCACGTTGAAGTTCAAAGGGGAGGAGTCACACCGCAGTAATCGATGCTGGCCTGCATCCGTATCTGTGTAGAAGGCACCATTACGGAAGATACACTTTGAGATGTACCCAACGGTAGATCGATAAGGTGTTCCGATGTTCTCTCCTGCTACTGTATGGGTCTTCCACGATGGGCTTCGGCGATGGGTGCATTCCCCATTTTTTTTTCGGTGCATGGCACAGCCAGAGAAAGCGGGGCCATAACGCCGTTAGGTAGGAACGTTGCTCGCAGAGCAGCCGTACTCGGATGTGAACGGATCCTTTACAGCCTTTGCAAAACGCTGTGCGAGCTCAAACAACTCCATGCCCACCAAACGGGCGTCCACACCCCGGCCGCCAGCGGTAGGTGGAATGGCTACGGTAATGGTGTACTCCACACGGGGATCCTCCTCCTCATCAAATACAACAATCAGTGGCTGCCGCTTCACCTCCGTCACCACGAAAAGAACACCCTTGTCATTGACCCGCTCAAAGCGGCGTGTTACGTTCTCAGACAGATACACAAGCTGGCCGTGTTCGGGGGCGAGCACATCAGACACGTCGTCGTTGGCTAATTCTACGATGGGAAGGTGGCTGTAGGTGTCAACCTCCTGCCGCGACATGGGTGGGCGCGATCGGAGTAAGAATCGCACATCGGGGCCCTCCGCGTGGGTGTAGTGAGCCGTGTGGATGTTCACCCACTCACTATTTAGGGTCAATAGCTTACCCTTTGCGTCTAGCTCCAACATCAGGTGATCCTTGGTGCGTTTGATCATGCCGTCGTAGGTAAGCTGTGGTGACGCCTTAGGCGGTGCAAAACCTTCGCCTTGTAGAAAGGTCTCTGCAGCGGGGATGCCGGCCTCTGGCAAGGCCGACACCCATGTGTACGGTTGGCTGAGCTGTAGGCGCTGCTGCAGGGTGTACGTGGATACCACGTGCTCGTTTCTCCGGACCACTTTGGGCAACAACAGAAGCTTCCCCAACGTAACCGACAGCTCACCCTCCATCTTCAGGTTACTCATGTTAAGAAGGCACCACTGGAAGACCTTGCTAAAGCGCGACCTCAGTGCTACTTCTGCCTCCGACGCGGACAGCGTGTAGCACTCTGTGTTGGCAGGAAAGCCGGGGAAGGCTGTGGTGTTCACTCTAGAAACCACCACATCTGCGGTACTGCCATCAGCAAGCAACTGGAACGCTTTGGGGGCCATGTTCGCAGCACCTTCGTAAAAGCCTGCCTGGGCGAGGTCCAATAGCGTCTCCGGCTGAACGGGGCTCGCGCCCCAACGAGTGCCTCCCCCTTGGTCCCGCGTGTGCTGCTGCGCTCCGGAGGAGGCTCGGTTGCCACTTGCGCTTTCCTTCGCGTGCAAGTACTCCTCAACACGGCGCACGAGCATGGCCTTTTTGCCACTGCTATCCGTTTGCACCCCAACGGACGCCAGAAATTCCTGCATTTGATGAACGGAAAGGGAGAATAGGTTGCCTTCATTCCACAGAGCCCATATCTGCTCGTGAGTAACGCTGCCTTCCGCACCTCCCGCGCTCATCATGCCTGGCCCACTGGTGTCCGGCGTAGTGCTTTGGAAGCGCCTCGAACATGACAGTACGCTGGCGCGCTCGCAATTGCTCACCAAGACCCAGTCCCCCCCAGGGTGCACCGATGAGAGAAGAACGCGGTGGGCATGCGGTACAATCCGTTGAAACGCCCGGCGCATCTTCTGTTGATCACCGTACAAAGGAGTAAGAAAAGTACAAGTAACTGCAACGACAACACGGAAGCGGTGCGTAAAGGCTCCCCCGTTACTTCTACTTGGACAGAATAGAAATGAAGCCTATTCTTGTGAACTTGATGGTTCGCACACGTGTGTGATTTTTGGCGCGTGCGTGAAAAGAGTTGGGCAGAAAGGAAGTGGTAATGGCAGCGCAGTCAAGCTCAGGAAAGGACCCCAGCCCTCCTTAAGGCACTTCAATAGACACCCACACAGGCAACAATGAACGGGCACAGCAATCGCAGGGCAGAGGCATTGACATGAATGTTCAAGCGTATGTACCTACACAAGCACACACATCGTCCTCAGAGGAAGAATGGAGGTACCAGGATGGCAGGGTGTAGCACGTGCAGGTTAAACGCACACTGAAGAATACATATATATATATATATATATATTTCAGTGTGTGCTTAACCTGCACGTGCTACACCCCACCGCCTCCGTTCGTGCTCTAACCTACATGTATATGCGTGTGTCCTCTATGAAATGTGAAAGTCCATGTGCAAGGGCACATGGAAAAAAACCTCTGCCGCTGGTAAAAGAGCAAGAGACAAAGGGTGGTCTTGATAGTTTTCTTTGCTTTTACATTTGTGTGTGCACCGGCCTCACATACAAATGTACACACGTAATAAACAACCCGCTTCCCATGCATGTGCAGAAAGTGCGAGTAGCCCCCCACAAGCACTGTAAGTCAATCTAGCTTGCACAACCACAAAAGGCCCTCGGGAACAGCAAGCGATCATGATGTAAGGCAGCGCCCCCCCCCCCTCGCCAGTGGCTCATTCCACTTTGTTCCTTTTCCGTTATCTCTCCGCAAATGCTGAAGAGGGACGGGCCTCTGCTCTGAGGCATTTATACCTGTTAGTTCAGCCGCTGTCCCGGCGTGCAATCCACCCTCAGCCAATCATTCGTGCTGAGACCGCAGTATAGCTCGCATCTTGCTTTACGCCCAGGGTAATAGACTGTGCTACCAACTATTTCTTTTGCATGAAATCTTTTCAAGGAGTAGGATTACTTCACCACCTCTATTGCATCAAGGTTTAGGGGGAAGTATAGGGGAGGGTTGGGTCTAGATGGAAGACCTCCAGGAGGCGACCTCTCAGCACGGAACCGCCCGGTCAAGAGTCTCACGTATGATGAACATGGATCCTCACTCTAGGATGCGGACTTCTTCGGCAAGACTTCCCTGTGGACGAAACGAGTCAGGTGGGGAGCACATTGTACCTTTGGCAGCTTTTGGAAAGCGGGACGTCGTCCGTCATAGTGTTCAAGGTGACCGCTCTGGAAGTTACCGGCCCCATCACTTGCGGCACCGTTCATCGAGAGAGTGCCGAAGCGCGAAAATGTCATCCCAATACCGCGTGAACCGCAGCGCGCGACACAAACGATTTGTCTGGTCGGTGATAGCCTGGATATGGGTGCTATTGAGTCAGTTTGGTTGGATGATGACGCTCATTGTTAGCTGGGGTATGCGCAGCTCTTTCTGGGTGTTTTGCAGGGGCGTTTTGTCGTGGGCCTATGAGTATCCCGCCAGGGTGCAATTCCACCGGACGACTGTGCGGTTCAGCCGCGTGATGCGCTCGACAGAGAATTACCAAACGTACATGGCTACCGCGCGAAGTTTGGATCAGCACTGGGGAATCGAAAAGTGGCGGCTCGAAGCACCTCCGTCCAACAGCTGCAATGCCGAGGGGATGCTTTTTGATGCCCATGTTGCACTAGCCCTGGCCACATCGGGGAGTGAAAAGGCGATGGAATCTTTTCTACACACCGCGCTTCGGCGAAATGCCCACGGTGTACTCGATCCCAGCTTATTTGCGTTCTATAGTGCTACCAAAGGCTGCGTAGAGGACTATCACAAGGTGTTGGTACAGTTCATCGAAGTTTTTGCCGGCTCTCGAGCACCAGTAAATGTGGACGTCACATTTCATCCATGCTACCGGATCAACACGCGCACCGGTAAGGCTACAGACTTGAGCACTTGTATGGACAGAGGCATGCATGTTGCATGGGAACACCGCGGCGCCGTCAGTACTTCACCGCCATCGTTCCCTTCTCCTGTCTCCACCCACCCTCCAAAGCATAGCAAGCAGATATCCTCAGTGGGACATTCTCCGGTCAGGCTGACTCTGGCAGTGAGCGATAACGAAGAAGATGACAGCAAGACGGTAGACAGTGTCTCTTCTTCGCATGTGGTTCTCACGAAAACGAGAGACTGTCTCAGTTTGAGTCTTGCAGCAGACGCCATCTTGCCAGATGTAGAGTCTGAAAGAAGAGCCAACGTATCGATGGAGCAGGGCAAGTCGACATACCTTTGCAACCTTGTCGAATGGGCATGTGACACCACCTCTACGGCGACGCACCTGTATAGCGTTGGACAGCGCTGCCGTATTCTAAAGGATGCCCTGCGAACCATTGGCCGTACAGCACTTGTTTTAAGCGGAGGTGCGTCCATGGGGACGTATCACGCAGGGGTAGTGCGGGCGCTGTTTGTAGCGGACATACTTCCTGATATCTTCTCTGGATCATCTGCCGGGTCGATTATCGCTGCACTTATTTGCACCAAGGAGCCTACGCGGCTGCGTTCCTTTATTGAGTTGGATTTGCTCTCGCTTGACGCGCTCCAGCTCACCCCCTTTGGCCAAGAAACCGACGCGCTGTTCAAGATCAAACACTTGCTCCGTACTGGTTCACTACTCGACGTGCGGTCATTGATGGAGTGCCTGCGCTCGAACTGCGGCGATATGACCTTTTTGGAAGCCTATCAACTGACGGGAAAGACGCTCAATATTTGTCTTACACGCGTACACCAGAAGGGCACCAACACGGACCGCCATGCCCTTGTTAACTACATCACCTCTCCCAACGTGGTGATATGGAGCGCGGTAAGTGCTAGCTGCGCACTACCCAGGCTTTTTACAGCGGTCCATCTCATCGAGAAGGATATCAAAAGTGGCACCCTTCGCCCCTACTTACCAGGCGAACTATGGTGTGATGGAAGCGTTGCGCAGGATGTTCCTCACAAGCATCTCGCAGAACTCTTTAATGTTACCTACTTTATTGTGAGTCAGGTGAATCCGTACGTGATTCCCTTCCTGACAGCCCCGTTTACTCAGCTGGCTGTAAAGGACCGCCGCTCTATTGCGGGGCGACTGTGGTCGGTAGCCACGGGTGAGCTTCGCCATTGGCTTATCAGTGCCTTTCACTACGGGCTTCTCTCAAAAACAGGCCCATTGGAAGTACTTTACCTTATGATAACGCAACACTATCGTGGCGATGTAACCATCTTACCTATTGGTAGCATTCTTTCTGCCATCCCTGATTACCTCACCATTGTCAATAACCCTAGCGGTGAGTATATCAGTTTTGTCACCTCAAAGGCCCAGAGCAATACCTGGCCTCATGCTATGCGTATCCATTATGCCACTGTCATCGAGCGCTGCCTGGCCCGCGAGATTGAAAAGCTCGAGGGAGTCCTCGCGCGTACTCCTAGTTGTCTTGCGTGATATACAACACGTATGCTGTTGTGGTGGTTACGTGGATGCCGTGTTTATTCCGATGCCGATAGGGACAGCAGGTGTAAAAGCGGGATGCGATGCTTTATTGGTAGAGCTAGTTGCCCTGCAGCTTGTTTTCCCCTACTTTTTCCTTTCCTGTGACCCATTGGTAGTGGTTGGAACAGTTTGCATGACTTTACAGAGATGCCAGCTGCATGAACTAGTTTCTATTGCGCGGGGAGGGGGTAGTAAGTCGCGTGGATGGCGGTAGCCCAACGAGCAGCAGCGTGTCTGTAGGGTTTTCTTCTCACTCCTTCTCCGTTTTTCATCATCAACTTTTTTGCTGTCGCTTTCAATGGCATGCTACAGAAGGGGTAACGCAAGAACACGTCTTCACCGGCTGCATGCCAATACGTAGTGGCGCTGATCCGTTTACCTCACTGTTCGTAGCGCGTGCGCCGCTTTCTGCTGACCTCGTTGAAGCGGTTGTCCTTCGTGAATGTCAGCGGAAGTGCCTTCCTGTAGCTGATCACCGTGCCATTGAAGAAACATGGGTAAATCTAACCGCGCCTAGACCCGGTGCAGAGCCTCTGGCGTCTAGCTCCACGGCACCGGTCCAGCCGCTACTCTACAATGCACTAAAGTTTCGTCTGCACACTGTCAGGAGTATGTCTTTTTCACCCCCGCCTGGGGAGTGGCGCACAAGTGCTGTGCGGTGCTCCTTACAGTTAGGGATTACAGATTACAAAGCCAGTATTGGCACCACAAGGAACCTTTCCCTGTACGAGAGGCATGTGGAAAAGGCAGGCACAGCTCTCGACGGCAGTGCTGGGCCTTCGGTAGAACGGTATCTGGCCAACGCACTCGGTGTGGAGGCTCTCACAGTTACCAACGATCATCACGCAGTGCTCTTCCGCCGATCTAATGATATTATGGAGTATCCAGGCTTCTACTGCTGTCCGGGGGGCCACCCTGAGCCCTCCCACCTCTTCAATGCCGAAGGGTATGCCTCTGCAAATTACCCAAGTGGTACGCCAGGGGAGCGCCTGGTGGAGGACGCTGCTGCGTGGTTTGAGCACGTTACCTCCCACGCTATTGTTCATGAGCTGTTTAGGTCGGCAGAAGTGGAAGTATCCGATGAGCTCGGTGTCCCACTTCATCTGTGTAGGAATAATGGCTTGATCAGTGTCATTCAGAATGCAGCGACCAAGAAACCAGACATGTGCTTCCGCGTGGATGTGGGTTGCACTCAGGAGGAGGTGCTGCAAGCATTCGAGTCGCGGAACGGCAGGGATGCGTTCGAGTCGGTAGACGGTTCATTGCGGTTCCTCGACTTGTCAGAGTGCTGTGATGCGGAGTCAATCCACCACTTTGTCGAGCACGTGCTCGAGGGTAGAATCACGCCTGCTTCCTACGCGTGTTTACTGCACGGTGCCATTCCCACATGATGGGACAGGTATGGCTCGCCGTTTCTTCGATCCTCGATGTGTGTGGGTGAAGTACAGGCAGTTTGTCTAAACCGATATGGGGGCCACACGTTTTGGTACCCTTGTGGGTGAACTGCACCGCTACATGTCTTCTTCTGGTCGCTCTGCGCCATTGAGATACTGGGCTGCAAACGCACGGGAATTCCATCTACTCGTTCACCATCCCTTCATCTGTCTGTTCTGGCTGAAGTGCTATTCGGTAGAGCCACAAAAGGATACAAAAAGGGGTGGCCATTTGCACCGTTCCGCTGTGGTCGCATACCTATTTTTCTTTTTCCTGCCTGGTGTGTGTGGTACAACTTCAAAGGCCGCGTCGCCCTCTTGCTCAATGGAAGATTACACTATCCAGCACAAGCTTGGTGATGGCGCACAGGGAATCGTCTACAAGGTCACCCATCAGCCTACTTCAAAGGACTACGCCATGAAGGTTATCCGGTGCGCTGGGCAGGAGCAAGTCAATATGGCGCTCAAGGAAATCAAAGTACTTCTTCAGCTTCGCCATCCAAGCATCGTGTCGTACATGGATTTTTTTCTTGTATTTAACAGTGCCAAAATGCGGCAAGAGTTTGCCCTGACAGCTGAGGATGCGGCGATGCCGGCTGACCATCCTCATGGCTCCTCTGTCCTCGAGGACAGAGGGACTCCGATGTCCACTAACGGCGAGTACCCCATGCGCCTGTACAGTCTGACAGAGGGTGCTCATCCGCGCGGCGGTGGAGGTGTGCAGGAGGGTTCAGGGAATGCGAATCATGTGCTGCGCAACACAATATCGCAGGACTCTACAACCCCATGGTTGGGGGAGAAGGAAATAGCGGTTTGCCTGGTCATGGAGCTTTGTGTGAATGGTGACATGCAAGGCATGATACAAAAGACAAAGCAGACATTCATGGACACAGGCAAGCACCCTGTTTCAGAGACGCAAGTACTCTCCTGGTTGGAGCAATGCGCAGCCGCGCTACAGTTTATTCATGAGAAGGGATTCCTTCACCGTGATTTGAAGCCAACGAATATCTTTTTTGACGCCAATCGCGATGTGAAAGTGGGTGACTTCGGTCTGGCAGCGGCAGTGGGATACGGGAGACAGTCCATGGTGGGGACACCGTACTATCTTGCCCCAGAGCGAATGCTTCAACAGCGGTACGATAGCAAGGTTGATATATGGGGTCTTGGCGTCATAATATTGGAAATTCTGACGCTACGAGAACAGCCTGTCAACAGTATGGTTCTTGAAAATCCGCAGGCCGTGGAGTCCATTGTGGAAGGCGTTACCCAGATGGGATTTTCAAAGAAACTGTCCGGCCTGTTGCGTGACATGCTGCAGAGGTATCCCGAAAGTCGGCCCAATCCGCCCACTGTTCTTCATCGCCTGGCAGCCATGTCGTCCGTGTCGCCCCGGTTGGGCATGTCACTGAGTCTGTTCATGGGGATGAGCTGCCCAAAAGTTTTGGATGCCGTCTGCCAGGTCTGTGAGGTGGAGACATCGACAGTGATGTGTGCCGCCTGCTCGGCCATGTTCTGCGAGAGCTGTGATCGCACCCGGCACAAGCACTACTCGCGTCAGAGTCATGAGCGCACCCCTGTGCATTCCGGGCTCAGTACAACAAACTCGTCTTCTCAGCCTCAGCAGCTAACGCTTTCCTCGTCTCGCACCACCGCTGGAGGGTTGCATGATATTACGGATCACTTTCACAACTACAATGTGATGTGTAGTTCGTCTTTGGAGTGCCCTGGCGGTGTTGGAATTTGCAGCTTCAGTCAGAAAAGCGTTGCCGACGGGCAGGCCAAGTTGGCGGGCTTACGCTCTCTCACACAAGCAAACCGCAAGGGAAGGTTTCTCGGGGCAAGCATGTCCATATCAGACTACTCCCTCAGCCACAGCCCCCTACGGCGTGGTGCGGATACGGTTGTGAAGGTACCACAAGATTTCCCTACACTAGAGGACGCCCTTTCTGCCCTGCGGAGTCTCCCCCACGTACGCAAGCTTCTCGTGGCCGGAGGGAGTCTACACAGCAGCAGTCTCATCTTGTCAGCTGGGCTTCCAGAGAATATCCGCATTGTGGGCGAGGACCCCTCGCCTGTGTTGGAGGTGGGGGGGTGCCCGTGTGCCATACACTGCGTGTCTGGCAAAGGAACGGTAGAGAACTTCATCGTGCGCCACCTGGGACGCGATACGTTGACGGGTTCTGGGAAACGACCACCCCGCCCGACGGCGATCTCCATCACAGGGGGGGAATGGCGTCTGCACCGTTGTCGGATTTCGTGCGCCGGTGGGAGCGGGGTGAGTGTTGGGATGAATAGAAAACAGTTGTCGGACGGGGAGATGGAGTGCTTCTCAGATTCATCTCGGTGTACAGGCGAGTACGGCAGTGCATCGGTAGACCCTGTTATTAGCAAGTGCTTATTTGTGGATATTTCGACCGCCGGCGTGGTGGTGCTCGAGGGTGCCCGCGGCTCCTATACCGGCAATCGCTTCACCGGTTGTGGATATGCCGCTTTTCTCTTGAAGAAGAACAGCGCGGCCCGCATTCGTGGCAACCACATTACCGACGGCTCTGAGACGGGGATTTTCTGCCAGGAAGCTGGGGGGACCGTGGAACTCAACTTAATTGAAGCAAATCGCGGGTGCGGTGTTGTTGTAAAAGGACTATGTGCCTCAGCCCTGTTTAGTAAAAACAAGGTGATGTCGAACACGCAGGCCGGCTTCTTTTGCTGCGAGCAGGCGTCGCCTTTCATCTCTGAGAACGAAATCCGGATGAATGGGAAGGCCGGCATTCTTATCAAGACTAAAGCATCACCAAAGATAACCAAGAATGTCATTCAGGGTGGTAAAGAGGCAGGCGTCTATGTGTTTGAGCAGGGGGCAGGCATCATTGAGGACAACCACATCGAAGGCAATCACAACGCAGGGGTTCTGGTCACCACCAACGGCAATCCGCACGTTATCCGCAACATTATCCACAAAAATGCCTACGAAGGCGTGTGGGTGTGCAAAGGTGGGCGGGGCACCTTTTGTGACAATGACCTGCGCTATAACATCAAGGGTTCAGCGGATGTGAGTAAAGACTGCCCTGTCACATGGATCACCAATATCGAGAGTTGATTGTGAGGATACTGCGACGTCCTCTTTCTTGGTTCTCACCAACTGATGGGCCCGGCTTCCTATCTCTAATGTAGTGGAGGATGTAGAGTATATTCCCTTCTCTAGATTTGCCAGCCGTGGTCTGTCATCGGAGGTTATCCTCCTCCAATATTAATTTTTCCTACCATTAGACGCATTTCCCCTCTCTCGCTTTCTTCACACCCTAAAGACACTGCTCATGTGTTCGTGTGCATCTACGTGCTCCCACGTAAGTATATACATATATGTGCCGGTAGGGGTCAATTTGCTTCTTCGCTTGTTTCCATTTGTCCGTGATTTGTGAGTTAATTAGATACTCCCTAGATGCACCTTTATTTTCCCCCCACGGCCCTTCCTTAAAAAAAAAAAAAGAAAACCGAGTGCTGTATTCGCGTTGTTCTCCTTATTTCCTCAGCGTACTGCAAGCTCATGGACTGAGCCAAGGTGTGCACAACAGCAGCAATGAGCTCTGTGGTTCATGTCATTGCACCACATGCCAATCTCTACGCTTGTATTATGATGTATAGTTTAATGTGTATGTACATGCCACTTTTGGATTGTGTGAGGTGTATGGAGTGGTGACCGTACCGTGGTTCAAGAGGGAGTGTATTGCTTGTGTTGTTGTTGTGGGGGGGGGGCGCTACAGTACATCGAAATCATACGACATATTATATTTACCCACCTGCCAAATACGAGCTTCGCCCCTGCTCAGCTCGACCGAAATATCGGTCTCTATCATTAGACTTCTTCCTTCAGACGCCGAGTCGTAGAGTAAGTGGGGGAGGGAGGGAGCTTGTGCAGGAGGCCTAAGAAGTAACCGAAGCACTTCCACAAGTGCAAAGAAAAAAAACGAATGTCGTTTCCACTACCTAGTTGGTGTGCCTTCTATGTGTCCACAGGCCTCAGTGCACAGATGATACTTGCGAATAATCTTGCCAGGGTCTGTCTTTTTTCTTTAGGGAATAATACCTAACAACGAATACGAAAGCTGTGGCAACTCTCATGCACAGGCTAGTAGGCTCGCTGTGGTGATCTACTCGGCATGGATGATATACCCCTTCATTATTGTGCACGATGGAAACCTGGGTAGGAGTATGCTCATCGCTATAAGTGCACATCACTGATGTTTTATCCACCATGTTGCCTCCTCTGGATATCGTTTTCCCTTTTCCTCTGTTTTCTCATATGAGGACAATTACGGTTCAGCACACCGGTGAGAATTACTGGGGTGTGTGCCCATTGTTACAGAAGGGCACGCACCGCATTGCCGTGGTCATCATCCAGGAGTGATATTAGCACCGGATGCGCAGCATCTTTGTAGCACCACAGCGGGTGTTACACACGTCGCTGCGCACATCCATACTATGCACCAGGTTCCATTGCGCCACGCAACATGCGCCGAATACGGATAGCGATTTTGTGGACATTGATCTGCTCCCTGGCTGTCTAGCCAGTAATCCTCAATTGCAACAGCTCTCCACAACGGCTTCTCTGCCGGGAAGGGACACAGCTCTCGGTGTACTCCGATGCCCGGAGGAGGCAGAAGATGTGGAGTATTCCCGTTTTCACATAGCACTGAAGGGCCCCAGAAAGGAGAGCGGAATGTCTCGGCTGAATAGTCGTGCCTGTGCTAGCTCGGAGGATAACGATGAAGCCCATTCACGGTGTACCTACACTGCAAGTGGGCTGGTTGGTGACGCCCAACGCATAAATAAGGAAAGTAAGGGACATCAATTACCACCAGACGCACTTGTACAGAGCGACCTAGATCCTTCTTCTTCTTTTCATCCACTTCCCTATGATGACGAGAAGTTCGCGGAGGTGCTGCTGCAGATGGAGGTTGATGGTGTCATTGATGAATGCTGGCAGGATGCCCGCAAGGCCCATCTAGAGGACGTCAAGGAGATTCGTGATATCCTCGCATCCCTGAAAGTTCGTGACATCTGTTGCATTGACGTCTCATCGAAGACGTCCAGCTTTGATTACATGATTTTTGGCACATGCGAGGGTAGTCGCCACATCCACTTGGCAGCGTGGGCTGCCCAAGAGGCCGACACAATTCATCGTATCTCCAAGATTCGGCGAAAGCAAACCGACGAACTGTGGGAAGTAGTACCCGTGGGCCGCATTGTCGTGAACTTGATGATGGAGAGCTTGCGTGATGAACTCACACTGGAGAGAAAGTGGGCGGTGACGTCATCGATGGACCCGCTAGCGGCAGCAAATGCCCCTATCAGCGAGGGTCGTCAGGCGAAGGCGCATGGTCTATGGACATTGACACTCAACTTGCAGGATTTGGAGGACTTCGA